>VUQK01013348.1:0-23487 GCA_015106715.1 Bujurquina vittata | reverse complement strand
TCCACACAATAAAAATGAACTGCCAGCAGTTCAGAAGGCTGAAAGTATAACAACCCCCCCCCCTAAAATGTGAAAGTGTTCTACTTTACTTTCTTTAGAGTCATCGATCAGTTCTCTGATCGATGACGGAGGAAAGTGTGATCATGTTAAATAATAACCAATGAATAAGAAAGATGAGTTGTTTAAAAAGTCCTTCTCAGTGCCACAGTTTGTGTATTTTAGCTGTGTGCCATACCTCTTTTAGATGTTTAAGACCCCCCAAAAAAAACTTTCTTTGTTTTTACATTAGCTTGTTATACACCACGTATCCTGTGTACTTTGACAGAAGTGTTGTCTCAAATCACACACGGCAAGCTCTGTACTTAACAGAAATGACAATTACAGCAATTCGCTGTGACTGGCTGCCACATTTGGAAGTATTTGCAAGATTTGCCGGAAAATGGACCCAAGCTGTGAGGCAGGTGGAAGTACACCAAAAACTAACCTCCCATTTAGGTGGGGAGAAGACCAAAAATACAAACTGAACAAAAAAGAAAAGTTTAAATCCAAGTTTACGCAAAGGTTCCAAAACTTCCAAATCACAGAAAGAATATTGACTGAGGAGACAAGCAGGTCCATCCATCCATTCTCTTCCGCTTATCCTGTTCAGGGTCACGGGGGGCTGGAGCCTTTCCCAGCTGTCACAGGGCAAGAGGCAGGGTAGAGGTTGCCAGCCTGTTGCAGGGCTAACACAGAGAGACAGACAACTATTCACACCTATCGGTATTTAGAACCACCAGTTAACCTATCCCCAGTAACTGCATGTCTTTGGACTGTGGAAGGAAACCTGGGTACCCAGAGAGAACCCACGCAGACACGAGGAGAACATGCAAACTCCACACAGAGAGGCCCAGGCCATGGTGGATTCAAACCCAGGACCTTCTAGCTGTGAGGCAATAGTGCTAACCACCACACCACCGTGCTCAGGCTAGAAACAACAATCCAGATCTGCCATCACAAGATTAAAGCTCTACAAGCGCCTCCAAACGGCAAAAATAACATTGCATTTTTAACAATTCACCTCCACCGCTGCTCATAGTGTGCAGCATGTAGCCATACAGTATGTAGCTGATGTGGTGCATATATGCAATGAAAAAAGCAATTGTAGGAATGAAAGTATGCAATTATAGACACAGCTAGATTTGAGATAAATCCACAGCATCACTATGCGCAGTTTTCCAGATTAGTGGAGTTAAAACTCTTTATTTTCTCTCTCAGTCATCCACTGTTGTGACTTAAGCATCTTGATCCCCATGTGTATTTGTGTTTAAACAGCTCAGCGTCTTCTCATTTCAAAAATATATTGAGCATGGAGGCACCACTCTCAGGGGTGTATAAACATAAGAAAATAATCCCCGTCATGTTGCTGGGACTCTAAATCTGCCAAACGGCACTCACTGGCAGGAATCCCCAGCTTCAGTGGCTTCGAGTGTTGTGAGAATAATTAAGACAAAACAGGCTTTTTACGAGCATGCTGCAGGGGCAGCCAGGGTGTCATTAAACTGTTTGGTAACAAATTGATCCAGCCTCACTGATCGCACTCTCATGACTGTCAAAGTCAGGAAAAAATTAAAAGCTGCTGCAAGCAGGAGCATCCTCACACTTCATCAACACAACCTCTTTTCTTTTTTTTTCAGAGAGCTACACAGCTCTTGAGACCTAAATACTTTGCAAGTGTTTTTGATTATTATCTTTCCCACAATCAGTGCGCTTGACGTTACGCATTCAGATTTCTGATGATGTTCTCACTGTCTCCAAAATAATCAGTTTGGGCTGTAATTTCTGTGTTGTGCTGTCTGTGTTTTGTTTTAGGCAGCGGCGCAGTGTGCTGGAAGCCACCCGTGTCCCTGCTCATGAATGTTAATGATTAAATCATTTCTCACTTGCAGACTCTCTTAATGTCAGCCAGTGGAACAGGCCATGTTCTAAGAGCTTGTCTGTCGCCATAAGACTCCTCTGCCGCCTGCGTCCAACACTAGAGACGATAAACCGCTTTCCCTTTAATTTGTTCAAAGTTCATTTTTTTAGTGCCAAAAGACCACCTCCCCTTCTCACAAAACTTGAAACAGCATTTCTTCAAATGCTGCTCGAGACACCACGCAGAGACTCCACTGTACCCTGAGTTTGTTTATAGGCAAGAGAAGCGGAACATTTTGTACCCTGTGTCAAGGATAAGGACACTTTCACACTGCTATGTTGGTGGCCACTTTGCTGACATTTACCATGACATTTGACATTCTCAGACTCTGTCGCCCTGCAATTCAACACAATGAAACAACCGAAGATTGGAAATTACTATAACAGTCACAAAACACACTTTTTATTCTCAGCTGGAAACCAGTGCGTGGATTTTATCTCTTTTTTTTTTTTTTGCCCCGTTCACCCTTGGGGTATATTTAACAGCTTTGCCACAGTAAAAACACTATTCCTAACAATGTGGCATTACATGCTAATTCATGTTCTGTATTGACGTCTAGATTGCACTTGTTTCCTAATCTCATTTTACAACCTGTTATTTGCTAATAGGTATCAACTCGATGATGCACTCACTGTGATTTGCCAAACATAGTGGAGCTGCTGCATTTTGACATAACTACTGTAATTCTGAGTTTCACATTGGTAAAATAAAATTGCATGCGGCACAGTGAGGGCTGATATCTGATCATATAGTTCCCTCTATGGGAAAATATACAATTGCTTTGGTCTAATCTGTCATCTATCCGCAGAAAGATAAAGTAAGGATTTAGAGAATTAATAACCCATAAAACACGAAGAATGGCCATCCCATCTAAAAAAGATAAGAAAATCAAACCTTATTTTAGAAACTCACAAACTCAAAGAGACACACTTTGAGAGGGACACTATCATAATGATAATTTCCAGAGGAATTATCCACGAGACAACAACAGTCCTGATTGTTTGAAAAATAGCCCTCTCAGCAGCAAAAGCCCTTCAGTGTGATGCTTTAGAGCTACAAAAAGCCCGTGGTCTCAGGTGGTGTTCCCATCTTGTGAAAAACCAACAAGTACTCCAGATCAAATGACAAAATATGTCATTTATAATTGCCCTGCAGAGATATGTTTTCTGATCTGTTGCTGCTGGCAGAATGCCATCACTTGTCAGCACCTCAGAGAACTGCCAAATATCCTCCGATTTTTTTAAAAAAGTACCTGATCTGACACAATTATGGCTAGAGTTTAGTTACATTGGGGCCCAGAAACAACCTCATTTGGGTTTAGATAATGTGAAAAAAAAATACACTCCCCTGTCACTTTATTAGGTACATGTGTTCGTTTGCTTGTTAATGCAAATATCTATCCAGTGAGCAGCAGTTCTCTGGGATACAATGTCCTGTTGTCAGACTACTTCAACCTGATAGGAATGCCAGCGTGATTCAAATGACCACTTGTTATAACTGAGATGTGCAGAAGAGAATCTCTGACCACGCAACACATTGAACCTTGAAGCAGATGGGCTACAGTAGCAAAACACCACGCTGGGTGCCACTCCTGGCAGCAAAGAATGGGAAACTGAGATTAGAATTCCCACAGGCTCACCAAAATCGGTGCGCAACAGGAAAAATGTTGCTTGATCCGATGAGTCTCAATTTCTGCTGTAACAGTCAGATGGTAGGGTCAGAATCTGATGTAAGCAACTTGAAAGCGTGGATCCACCCTGCCTTGTATTGATGGGGTAGGCTGCTGCTGGTGGTGTAATGGTGCATCACACACCATTTCACAAAGCTCAGCTCATCTCAGACTGGTTTCTTGATACTGAGTTTACCAGATTTAAATGGTCTCCACAGTAACCAGATCTCAATCCAATAGAGCACCTTTGGGATGTGGTGGGAGATTTGCATCAGGGATGCCCTGCCAAAAGACCTGCCAAAAAAAGTGATCCGATCATGTCAGTATGGACCAAAATGTTTCCAGCACCTTACTGAATCTATGCCAAGAAGAATTAAGACAGTTCTGAATGAGTGTATATGATCTGTTGGCAACATACAAGATTTCTGGTTCTGGAAGCTTTATGAATCTTGCTTCAGCAGGCTTTGGCTGGATGCAGGTAAACAGCCCATGTGGAGAGGAAAAGAAAGAAACCTTAAAACCAACAGCTGTCACCTCATGGAAATTTCACTATTTATTAGTTTTTCTTTATTTGCCTTCCTAAAGAATAACCAGCAGAAGGAAGAGGAAGTCCAGCAATACTTCTCGTCGTGTTCCTAAACTCAAGTTTATTCGCACAGGGCAGAGGTAAACATGGCTTGCATTGTGAATGAACTGAGTCATTGTTTGCTGAAAGGGTCCAAAGCAGAGGAGATTTGCACAAAAAGGAGAGTGAATTCCACATAACATGATTTGTGACTGGATAGGAGCCGGAGCTCATTTGATACAACAACTTGGCAACGACTGAGGGTTTTCTTCAGCCTTAAATAGCTCGTGTTAACGAGCACACATGAGGAACAGGCGAGTAACCTGCCACAGGTGAAGCAGAATGAAAACCAAGAGAGAAGGCAGGCTGGCCAGGAGGGCATCGGGGAACATGACACTTCTAGTTTGACAACCCTATAAATATAGTGCAAGTACTTGAGTTTTCTTTTCTTTCTTTTCCTCTCCTTCATGTTAAATGGAGGTTAAGTTGTGTTAGAAAGTTCCACTTTGATTTTACTCCAGAAGCCCTGAATTAGTGGTTATTGCATTCAGAGGTTACATCAGCAGGTGGGCTCCCAGATTTGGGCTTAGGGAAACAACATAATGTGGATTTAGACAGGTTAAAGTTGTGTTCATCATCTAAAGAAACAGTTCTGCTTGTCCTTTGGTGCAGAGTTTGTTACTCTTACAATCTAAAACTCCTTCACCTACGCTGATCCAGTCTTTGTCATGTGAATATAAACAAAGGATGTTGGTGGGCATTTGTTAATGTTTTCCTCCCTCCCTCTCTCTCTCTCTCTCTCTCTCTCTGGTATACAGCGTGAGCTGCAAGGTGGCACACGGTGCCAAAAAAATACAAATTTGCCCCCCAAGCTGTGCTTTCATTTAGGAGTGCAACCACTGGCAAAAGCTGCTGATTAAAGACAGAGGACAAATTAATAAGGTGTGTTTCTGAATGTATCAGCGTAATAAAACTCACGCAGCAAAGAACATTTGCTTGGTGCAAGGCTAGACTTTAGGTAATAACATTTGTGATGAAAACTATCTGAGAGTCAAACACTGATGGAGCTTGTTACTTTATTGCCTCAGCCTTTCTCCTAATCTGATACAGACACCGTTTCTTTTAGGCAGGAATATGATAAGCATATTTCACGTTTTTGTCCCCCCCCCCCCATTTTTTTCCCCTGTTAGGCAAATTTTATGTCTTTCATTTGATGAAGTAAGCTCTTTGATTGTGAAAGTGTGACACTTTCTCTCTTCAATGATATCCTCAAACCATTTCAAATGATTTTTAAACCCTGGACTTTAAAAGCTCAGACGTCTTTAAATACGATTAACGTTCAAAACTTTACGCACATTCCGAATATACAATAATAATAATAAAAAAAATCTTGTGTCTTTTAAATTGTTTTTACGAGTCGTGTACATCACAATGTTACTGAAGCTGAGAAAAAGACAGGCAATAGTAGAATTTAGGGGATTAGATTGCAAACGATCAGCATCACGTCTAAAGCTCTTGTCCTGATATCAGACCTCCGGTGTGGGCACTACAGGTGTGACCATGCTCCTAGAGTCCCCCCACTAATTACCCAACACCATTAGATGTCAGCATGGCTAGGACCAGTAGGATTGTAACTAAGTACATTTACTCAAATATTTCACTGGTTAGGTACTTTAAACCTATTCTGAGCACAACTTCGGTAAGATTAGGACTTTTACTTAGTTGGAAAGTCTTTTTTTCCACTTTGCATAACAATTATTCAACACAAATTTTTTTTCCACAAAATAAAACTGTAATGGGTTAGGGGCCTGCACATGAGCCTGGAAACTTTTCTCTGCCAGTTTTCTTCACTTATTTTACTTCTGTTTGAATATTCTGGTTTCCTGTGGACCCCTGCTGTGTCCCTCCCTGTACCACCACATTAAGAAAAAAGAAACTGGTGTGAACCTGGTGTGTGCACGCCAGAGGCGAGGCCATGTATTCACTAATAATTAATATTTTGTGTCTAAAAAAAAGATGCACTGCTGAAGAAAAGGGGCTGCTACCTGCCCTTGCTAAGTAATGTTAAAGCATTTTCTTTTCTAAATAAGCCCTGTGCTTCTTTCAGGGGGTGAGAAAAATGGATGCAATCTGATTGTTGGGGTAGGATTTGCCCCCTTTGTCCCCTTGTACACTCATGTGCAACCCATTTTTATTGTAATAACTTCTATTTTGTGCAGAGGTCATTTTTTGGGGGGTTTTCCAATCGAAATGAGGGCCACTGAATACACAGGACTGAGGAACAGGGGATCAAAATGCTGTGCTGTCCTCGTTAACTGCCCATTTCGGTGTTGTGAGAACGTCTTGCTCTTGAGTTGCTTATAAGTGATAAAATGGCAATAAAACCACAACATTTATTCTCGCAACTCATAATTTGTCCTAGCTAAACTTGTTTTGGCAGAATCAAGTGCAGCTGTAATTGTAATGTAAATCAGGCTTAATAAGATAAGTAGAATTCACACCACTCAGATGCACTTTTTCTTTTTTTTTCTTCCTGCTTCTGTGTTTGGGAGCTTAATGCAAATACCAATGGGGGGGAAAGTAATGTGGGCGGTGATTACTTTTGTGTTTTCAAGTTAGCACTGACATAATCATGCACTAACCCTTTATCATTCAGTGTTCCCTCTTTCATGTGTGCCAATTACCAACAACTGCCTTTGAAATGCCATTTAAAGCATAGCTGATTTTCCATCTATACTCCAACGTCCTGGAAGGCTCAGCCACAGAGCAAATACTGCTTATTTCTCTCCACAATGCTGCTCTAGACACAAACAGAGGACATAAACTGAAAGGCAAAGGCAATTTCGCAGACAGTTTGCTGATATTGTATGCACTGTTGTCTGGGAGATAGCCCCTTTGGTATTAGCATCCCTGATAGAAGATTTGTGCTTGGAAATGGGAAATAAATGGAGGGAATTTTATTGAATACACAAACGCTTTTGAAAAAAGATTGCTAAAACAATTTGGCACTTGATATGGGGCACTTTCCACTGAAATAATTACACTAAAGTCCACATAATTGCTGGCTGTATACATGCGGTTCATATCAGTTTAATGGTACTGAATTGAATCTGCTTAGACAACTGTAGCTCAGTACAGCAGCTGATTATTTTGCCCTCCTGCTGGTTAATTCCCAGTTCTAGAGGTCTGCCAAGCAGCTTTCTGCTTTGGGCACGACGTGGGGAGTGGAGACCATTTTTCACAGGGAATGTTTTTCTACAATCAGAAACAAGCTTGAGTGGAAAGGAGTGACAACTCTCTCGAATCAGCTGGTGGACTCACACAGCCACACTAACAGCTGTGCAAGGCTTTGATGCTCCGTATGAAGAAAGACAATCCGATGTACTGATAATCCAAAGAGACTGCTGAGTTTTAAATAGAGTTAAAAGTCTAGATAATTAATGAATTTTAATTATCTTACTTTTGTTGCCACCTTATCTTGGTTGAGGTTGGTTGTGTGCCCCAGTGGTCCCAGGGGCTATGTTGTCCTGGCCCAGGTAGGGTCTCCCAAAGCAAATTGGGCCTCAGCCTCAGGAAAGGAGAGTTTGTCCATTCATTAAAACTTGGATTCAAGAGAATCAATGTGGTTTTTGTCCTGGTCTGGGAACGCTGGACCAGCTCTTTATCTTCTCGAGGATGTTCGAGTGTGTTGGGGGTTTGCCCATCCAGTCTACATGTGTTGTGGAGAAGGCATTTGACCACACCCCGCCAGGCATCCTGTGTGGGTGCTGCGGGAATATGGCGTGCCTGGCCCGTAGTTCACTCCCTGTACAATTCATTCCTGTAGAATCATAAGGTTCTGTCTGACATTTTTGACGAAATTGACTTATTGTCATATTCTTATCAAGCTTTAACTTGGTGTTATAAGGTTCTATTATTTAATATCTCAAAACTGGTCAGAATGCAGATAGAACCTGTAATTCTAAAGGGGCAAATTGTAACTGTAAATAATTCAGACTTGTTTCCGGTGGGTGTTGGACTCCATCAGGGCTGCTCTTTGTCACAGATTCTGTTCATAATTTTTATTGACAGAATTTCTAGGCATGGTGAAGTGGTGAAAGGCTTCCACCTTGGTGGCCTCAGAATCTCATTTCTGCTTTTTTTGAGGATGATGTGGTCTTGCTGGCTTCATCAGGTGGCGGTCTACAGCTCTCACTGGAGCAGTTCACAGTGTGAAGCGGCAGGTATTAGAATTAGCACCTCTAAGTCTGAGGCCATGGTCATCAGCCAGAAAAGGGTGGAGTGCCCACTTCACATCAGAGACCAGATAATGCCCCAAGTGGAGGAGTTTAAGTATCTTGGGGGTCTTGTTCACGAGTGAGGCGATAGGGGAGCAGGAGATTGACAGACGGACTGAGGCTCCTTCTGCACTGATGCGGACACTGCTTCGGTCCGTTGTGGTAAAGAGAGAGCTGAGCATAAAAGTGAAGCTGTCGATTTACCCATGGATCTGCATTCCCACCCTCACCTATGGTCACGAGCTCTGGGTAGTGTCTAAAAGAACAAGATAATAAATACAAGCAGAAGAAATTAGCTTCCTCTAAACAGCGGCTGTCCTCTCCCTTGGAGATAGGGTGAACAGTGCAGCCATGTGAGAGGGGCTCAGAGTAGAGCCACTGCTCCTTCTCATGGAGAGATTATGTCTCTTAGCTGGCCTGAGAGCACCTCAGTGTCCCCCAGATAAGCTGAAGGAGGTGGCAGAGGAGAGGGAGGTGCCAAGAAAATGGCCCCAAGAAAATGGATAGATATTTTAAAAAATTAATTAATCGTAGAACAATTCAGGTTCAGGAAGGACTCAGAGCTTCAATCAGTGAATACATTTTCACACTTCCATCAGGCCGATCTATCACACTATTAAGGTTGCTTAAGCCTGCCAACAGTTGCTGCTGCATCTGCAAGCTGCTTTACAACCCACCTCCACTCTGAATCCTTTTCATGCTTTTCTGACTTAGTCAAATTTCTCTTACAATTGATGCTCTGTTGCCCTCTCAGTCTCACATTTCCACGTATGCACATGGCAGGACAGAGAGGTGCCTTAACAGAGCCAACTGGCTATCTCGTCACCAATTATTAACCAAATTAGTTTTCAATCAAATGTCATTGATAAAAACAAAGAAACGTGCATTTAGTTTCTTTACTACAATAATCTGATCAATATTTCTTGTGTTGCAAGATGAGGTATAACTGGACAATTATTATATGTGGAAACAAAGACAACATCTGTCTGTTTATGGAGCTGTTTTATTCTAACCAGTTTTTATTGAAGAGACAATGTCTCTATTTCAACTGTGATTTCCAGGACCCTGCCAAAAATAAATGGCCATCAAATTAAAATCTTCTCCAGTGTCGCTACTGCTTACTGATTAATGCTTTTTTGTTTTGTTTTTATACTCTAGCACAAATGTCATTTCTGAGAGTTTATAGAGTAGTTAATTGATTAATTAATCATGAAAAATAATCAGTACATCAACCAGCTGATAGTTGCATCCATAATTCCACAGGTCAGCATGGTTCATGAAGACCATAAATGTCAGCATCTAATTGCTCTATTATTTATCCGGTACTTTTCACCGAGTAATAAAAGCACTGCAGCACAAACTTCCTAAAAAATAGATACAAATATCCAAAATAGCATTGATTTCATTGATCAAATCATGATCTGGTTCGTGTGGGTTTCTTGGATAGATAGATGGATGAGTTTAAATTGAATTGAATTTCTAAAAGACATGTACACAAGTGTCGACTTCTTTATGTAGGTTTTTAAATGTTTGCATGCATATATATCAGTTTAAATTAATTAAAATACTATATACTACACAACCATATAGGCTATATAACTATATAACCTTTGAATTCAGGTGTTTTCAGTCCCATTGCCACAGGTGTATAAAATCAACCATCTACCTGCAGTCGCCTATACAAACACTTGTGAAATAATGGGTTGATGAATTGTTGCCACTGCTGCAACCAGTTGGTTTGTGAACTTTCTTTTCTCCTATATTTTCCATCATCAGTGGAAGCATTTAGGAACCACAGCAGCTCAGCCATGAAGTGGCAGACCACATAAAGCACATTAAGTGCATGAAAGTCACTAAAACTCTGCTGACTCAATAACTGCAGAGCTTCAAACTTCACTTGGTGTTAACATCAGCACAAAACCGTGCGCCAGGAGCTTCAAGGCATGAGTTTTATGCATGGCAGAGCAGCTTGTGTAGGTGTAAAGTGTAGGTAACCCGGTACATTTGTCCGTATCTTGCATGCATTTGTTTTTTTTCTCATTCACTCGTTTAAATGATATGTTATCACAAGAGTGCATAAAAAAGATGGGCTGCTTCATGTTTACACATTTTCAATTTTTCATGTGTCATTTTATGCTGCAAAAAGCAGATGGTTAGGGTGCGACCTGGCATGTCATTAGTTGGTGTGGAGGGGAAAAAAGGACAAAATTGTTGGCTCTTTCACATTACCAGGCTGGGTTAAAATGTTCCTTTTCCGCCTTTGTAAAAATAGTAAGTCCCAAGCTTGAATTTTCTCTCAGTTCTGTGTATACACCAGGTCTTAATTATCGCACAGCTCTGGCTGGATTGTGAAGCGGTTTGGAATCTCTTTCCTGTTCTGGTTCATTACCTTTCTTGATACCATCCCTTCAGGACAGCTAGAGCACAGTAACCATGGCTCCAAATTTCTGAATCACCCTCAGCTGTATTTGTCACTCTTTCATTACATCTGTTATTCTTCACTTCTTTCCACTGCAATCTCCCTTGGCTGTAGTCGTGTGCCCCCCACTGGCACGTGAACACAGCCTTTGCAGTACCATTGATGAAGATCCTTGAACATTTTCACTTTTTGAACATTGTGTACATTTTATTCTAAGCCCCCTTTTTCCTTTAACCACCTGTGGTTGAGAATAAAGTGAATTTAATTGAATTTTTCCTCAAACACATGCACAACAAGTATTCACTTTTTTCTCTTTTGGTGTTTTAATGATATTCTTTCTTTGGAAACCTAGTATGAAATTTACTGCTTTATTATATTTTGTATGAAAGTTATCCAAATAATTAAACTAAATACTTAAAGCTGAGTCACTGTTTGCATGGCTAAAATGATAGAAGACTCCATTTTCAAAGGGTAATAAGTAAACCAAGATCAGTAAATGCCTTTCAAAGTTAAAACTGATATCAGTGTGTTAAAATCAATAGTAAAGATTAGATGGTAACACTTTCTAATAAGGGTACAAATTGTATACTCAAGTAACACTAATGCATGAATGAATCATGCCGCTTTATGAATTAATGATTTCCTGTTGTTATTAACTAAGGATAACGCCTCTGTATCTTCTCTTTGTGATGTTTCACACTTAAAAGGTCATTAGTTAAAGGACATTAATTCACAATCGCTTCATACATGAGATGATAAGCAACCGAATTAGCTGGATTTCAGATATATAAAATTTTATTTCAGACTGGATGTATTTGTAGGGCAGCATGGTGGTGTGGTGGTTAGCACTGCTGCCTCACAGCAAGAAGGTCCTGGGTTTGAATCCACCTTAGCTGAGGCCTGCGCGGGTTTTTTCCGGGTCCTCTGGTTTCCCTCCCACAGTCCAAAGACATGCAGTTACTGGGGTTAGGTTAATTGGTGATTCTAAATTGCCCATAGGTTTGAATGGTTGTGTGTCTCTCTGTGTTAGCCGTGTGACAGGAAGGTGACCAGTCCATATTAGCCACACATCTGGAGATTGTGCCATGAAGAAATGCTCTAAACGGCACCAACAGTACAAACATAATCAAGCAGAGAGCCATCAGCCTCAGCTGATTATCTCCGGACACCTGGCAGTCAAACTTAACTTTAAGCTTTATTGGTATTTGTTGTAAATGGTATGGTAACTATGAACTAACATTTCTTAATGGATGATCTTAGTTTGCACATCACATTTGTTAATGGTGAGAAAATTCATGATACATCTTACATTAGTCATCTTCATGAGTCAAGCATTACTGAGTTTATGATAGAAAAAACTAAATATATACATAACTGCCAAAGATTAAGAGGGTTTTTTTTCAATTAGGCAGTGAGCAATCACAGTGCTGCAAGTCTCAAGTGTAATAAATGCAATACTGATTAAAATAATTTTACAAGAAATTAAGGTTTTTAAATTGAATAATTAGTCATTAGTCATTCAAAAAAGCCTAAAAACACACATTATTTTAAATTGTTCGTTTTAAATACACAGTACCAATTTTATAAAGTACGACCTTGATAGCTGACTTGCAAAAACTCTGCTGACCTTTTTATTTGTGCAAATATATATGTAAATATATACCAAAACAGGCATATACTGTATATATGAAAACACAGTATTATAAATAATTTAGGTTATTTTCTTTAATGCATTTTCCAAAGCGCTTCTTTTTTTTGTCGCTTGCTTAAACCTTGCTGCATCTTCACAACCAGTCCTCTACAATCCTGAGGGCCACAGGGAACCAAGAAGACTGGAGCCGCGAAAGGCGGGGACACGGAGAGGTCGTCGGTCCTTCGTGGAGAGCACTCCAGTCATTACTAGAAAAAGTAATCTCGTTACAAACCCCAACCAACAGGACTGACTTTCAGACGAAAACGCATCGCTATTGGACGCAGTGAGGGTTGGACTCGAGCACCCGCTCACTGTTATTCAAACGCACGGAGCGCGTTTGGCCAGTCGATCCTCGTTGCGCGCTGGATATGGATCAGGACTCTGCGCGCTTCCCCACTGTCTCCCGCGGACAGGCTGCACTCTGCGGCGCATAAAAGGTGCCCAAATGAACCGCCGCCCTCCCGGCTCCTCCGGCGTGCAATGGCTTAACAGGAGAGACATGAATGTCCGGACGGATGACAGCGTCACTCTGTGCCAAAGGGCTCTCCAAATCGTTACGGAACTTTGTCTCGCGGGACACGTAGACCGGGAGAAATGTTCGGATATATTCCCCCTTGAGAGCAACATACCAGGTAAAGGACACGCAGGTAAATGGAATAAAGCCATTCTTTTCTTCCCTTCAAATTCCCTCAATTATTCACTTTTGTCCTAAAGTAATGATACTGGGTAGCTGAAGAGTTTCATGGGGAAATGGATAAACTAATCAACAAGTAGTTAAAAGTTTATTATTCCACCTACCAACGTTTATTTTATTACATTTTTCTGATTGTTGTGAAAGTGCCTACCTGTTACGCATCTCAGTCCACACCGACTGAAACAGCAACAGGTGGAAAACAGAGTGAGAAGACGATCTGCCCCAAGAAATGATTCTCCTCCCTTCAGCTGTCTTTCCTTTTTAAGATTTGCACTCTGTTAAATTTCAGCGGATTTTCAGTTTGATTAATTAAAAAAATATATCCATTTATGATCTGAATTAAGTTGCCTTGCATATTGTTTCACAGTCGGTGCAAACTTTGCTTTTAAACAGAAAGCAGAAGAGGAAATGTGAGCAGCAGATGGGACCGCATGATGCTTTCTTTCTTGTGCTGTTTCCGGATGCTGTTCTCCTCACTAAACTGTGGTTTAATATGACTTTATATTGTTCCTCTATCAAACAGGTGCATTTGCTGCCCCCTCTTTCTTACAGCTTGCTTTCTCTCCCTTTTTCTCCTTCTCCCTTGCATGTGTGTTTGTCATATTTTGTCCCTCGCCTGCTGCGCCTATCCTTTTTACGTGCCACCTGTCTTTGTCCTTTGGTTGTATGTAGACATCTCAATTAGTCTCCTTGCTGTGGTCGTGGGTTTCTGTGGCCTCGCCCTGTTGGTAGTCTCTCTCTTTGTTTTTTGGAAGCTGTGTTGGCCCATTTGGAGGAGCAAGGCTCTCTCAGCCCACGCGGAAAATGTGCTCCACGGGGGTTTCCCCGAGGCACCTCCACCCAACTCCCCGCCAGTCACTGAGTGTAAAGTGGCGGAGGTGGAAAAGAAGCAGCTGCCTGAAGTGAAGGTGAATGGACGGAGCTCTGTTAAGCTACTGGAGGCGGCCATGAAGATCAGCCAGACGTCTCCAGACATCCCTGCTGAGGTGCAGACAGCTCTGAGGGAGAAGCTCAGCCAGCAGGCTAAAATCCAGAGGCAGACCACTGAGCCAACCTCCTCCTCCAGGTACCCTAACATCAACGACCCCCTCCCCAGTCTGCTCCCACACTCAAACCACAAGTGCTTGCAACTGCAGCACAATTGTAATATTATTTTAAGCCCTTTTTTTGTTTGTCTCCCCACCCATGCTGCAAGAAACACCCATATGAAAAAAAACAAAACAACAATGCTCACACAGGGCACAAACTGTTCTGACAGTTCGTGACAGGGCTGCTACTGTCCTCGAGGTGGCATGGCACATGTCAGTGACTGGTTGGTGACCTTGGATAGCCGCTGCTTCTGCACGTCACAAAAATGGGATTCTGTAGCATATCTGACGCATCTTCTCGCTGCACTTTGAACCCTATAATCACTTGTACATGTGAGTCAAGCTGCTTTGGTAAAGACCTCAGTCATTAAACAATCAGCTCTTTCTTCTCTTTGTTTTCCAGTACTGTGTTTAAACTAGAAGGTCCATAATTAGCATGGCTGTGGGGTGGGAGCTGTCACGGTGGAAGGTTGGGTTCTTGTCAGACGCACCAGGCAGCTGTGTTCAGTTTCTCAGAGGAACTTGTATTGACATGTGCTTTGATTTGTTGTTAGGGCTTGTTAATTAAATGATATTGCGGTGAAGGGCTCCATGAATTTTACACCCACCAGTTATGCAGACAGGACAGGTTAAAGATTACGACACCTACTTCGTCAATTCCTCCACCTACTTTTTTGACAGCAAATGGCAAAATGAGCAAATCACCTACAACATGCAATTGCAGCCTCAGGCAAAATAATGCTTTAGCACTAATCTTTGCTATAGCCCTTTTTTTTAAATATCCAGGGGAATTTTCCTGGAGACATAAAGGTGGCATCTACAATATTTCTAAAATAGTCCAAAATAGAAATTTTAATTTAGTGTAAGACAAAGAAAAGCATCAAATCCTCAGAGCTGAGAAGCTGGAACCAAAAAGGACAGTTTTGACATTTGAAACAATGACTAATTATTAAAATTATTCTAAAAATTAATGACTGACTTTATTCAGCATCCGCAATTAACGTTTGCCAATCACCAAATGCATTTTCTCTTTGGAGATTCAGTCTTGGAAGTCTATCCTTCACACTGGTAGGTAAAAAATATAAAATAGTCGTGTAATAGAAAACTCAAATGAGTTTCCATCGAGTTTCGGTGACATTTACAGACATGCTTTTTTCCCTCTCTCTTCTCAGTTGTCACTGTCAGTATATTATGCAAAGACCTCCACCAACTCTGCCTCTGATTGGCTCTGACCCTGACATTTATATGTAACCCTGCAACCATAACCAAGCACATAACACAAGCCAATCAGCGGCAGAGCACAGGTGGAACTTTGGGAGTTTTGGAGTAGCTGCAGAAGAGAGTGAGGAGTCTGATGAGGAGGTTTAAGCTAATCATATGTGTTTAAACCTCGAGTACCTTTAATGATAAAGATCATTTTTTAAATATTTATCCTTCAAAGTTTGATGTGTTGCAACATACAGCCTGCTACTATACTTTTTTCCTTCATAACTATACAGAGGGCTTCTTTGTAATATAGGTCATCCATGTGAATGTTTAAGGCTTATACTTATGGGTGTGGCAGTTTGACAGCTGTGCTAAGATTAAGGGGTAATGTTGGTGGCTAAAATGAAACCAACAAAAAGTGCCAAAAACTGCAATTCCTCTAGGTACCATTTAAGAGTGGCTGCAACAGGGAGTCAATCCCAGCAGACTGGTATGTTAACATGGTCAGCTTTACAGCATTAAAAGCCACGCTCAGAGTGTGGTAAAGAAAACTTCATAAAATCAGAGTATTTGAATATATGAATATTCATCTATCTGGATATTTGAGTTAGGGGTGCGGCCACATTTATTGACAGGTGGCTGTAGCTAATCAGCATCTGCTAGGCCTCATCCACGACTTTGTGTCATTAAACTGAACATCTTCACCGTGTTTGCTGGAGCCTTCTGGAGGCCATCAGAAGTTTGTGCTTTACAAGCTGAAGGCTCTGCCTCCCATGCCACTCTTAAGTATCCTATGAACCACAAGTAAGCCAGCATTCTGAGAGTGAAGCGCTCTATTGGGGTGATACGGTACTATGAGGCCTTTAAGATAATATGGGGCCTGAATATTCAAACCCTTGTATGTGAGAAAAAGGGTTTTAAGTTCAATTCTGGATTTAACAGGGAGCCAGTGAAAGAAGCCATTATGGGAGAAATATGCTCTTTCTTTTGAGTCCTTGTCAGTACTCTTAATAACTCAAAATTTTGTGTTCGCTCTGCTAATCAGGAAGCTCTGTGAAGGACGTAATTTCCTTGTTACCCAGAAGCAGATGGCACAAATGCACCAGGTTCTTCAGGTTTGAATGCCTTCTATTGAATGATAACAAAACATATGGAATCAGTGTGTTCATGTTGAACTGTTGGACAGCTGATGCCTTCTACCTTCTATTTCCAGTTAACAAGGAAAGGACATACCTTCATGGAGCTTCCTAATTGGCAAGCCTGACTCAAAATTTTGAGTTATTTTCTCAAAGATTTTGACTTATTTACTCAAAATTATGAAAAACCTAACTCAAAATTTCAAGTTATGGATGACAATTTTTTTTCAGTGGCAGAAACAAGCTTCCATACAGCAGTAATCTTATCCAGAGTAAGTATCTGGTTAGACACCATGTTTCTAAGATTAGTAGGGTCGAGTACAATAACTGCAGTTTTATCTGAATTTAGAAGCAGGAGAGGTCATCCAGGTCTTTATGTCTTTAAGACATTCCTGCAGTTTAACTAATTGGTGCGTGTCAACTGGCTTCATGGATACATAAAGCTGAGTATCATCTGCATAGCAATGAAAGTGAATGGTATTCCTTCTAATAATACTGCCTAAGGGAAGCATGTGTAATGTGAAATATAGTTTATTTAGCATAACTTAGCCCTTTGCTTTTTCATCCGTATAAATTAACTTCTGGCTTCAAAGAAACTAAATTATGGCTGTCAAAATGTTTTAAGAGTGATGTTTCAAAATGCAGAGTCCAAAAACCAATTGGTAACAATGTGGCAGCTATATCCATTTTTAGATACAGACCAGCTTGGATATTGACTTAATTGTTTAAGATCTAAAGTACTCTGCAAAACTTGGGAGTCCAAACCTTTGAAGTGTATTGTAGATGTTTGTAGATGTTAATTTTAGGAGTTAGGAAAAGACGAGAGAAAGAGGACCAGAGAGGAAAATGTCAATAACCCCATGTGACAACACACAGAAATCACAAATCATGAGGAGTAAAACAAATCGGTGTTCAGTTGGTGTCCAGTTGATATATCGGGCAGATTTTCCTTTTCCTTTGAGATTTTTGCAAGCAGTGCCTAGGCCTCTGTGCTGTTTACAATATTTCAGTCTAGTATTTAATCTTTGCTGTGCTTTCTGTGCCACGGCTGTCAGGCTGCTGTGATTGTCTTACGGTCAGAAAGGAGGAGGGCCAGTTGCTAGGTGACAAGATTGGCAAGTCAAAAGATGTCAACTTCACTGAAATTTGCAGCATTCAGGTAATTGGAATGAGGGCTCAAATCTGAGTGCTGGAGATGTGTTTTCATTTCCCCAACCCAACGCGAGTGGTGGCAAAAATCAATTTGTCAGTTTGATCACTTGTTTTTTAATAATGCCTGGCACTATGTAGAGGATAAAACCAGCTATTTTCAGTCAGAGTTATTTGGGATTTGAAATATGCCATATGGTCTTTTTTGGGTGTCTAAAAATCAAGGTTGTCATGCCTTGATTTTAAAGGATGCCTATTATGCAAATTTCCTACTCCATTTTGGGTGTGCAGCCATTCATGATTCAAAGTACGTGTTTTAAAGAAATTCTTATACTGGGTTTTGGCATAGCACCTTAGTTCATCATCTGTCTAAAACAAGCTGTTTTAGTGCACTTCAAGCACACCTCTGATTGGCTGCATCAAATTAACAAAAGGTTTAAATTGCACATGGGTGGGGCTTCTGTGCTATGACCATATTAGGGAAAATCACTTTGTGTGACATCATGGAGATCCAAGAATTGAAAACATATCTGAAACTGAACATTTAGAGCAGTTCAATTTTTTTTGTTATACTAGTGCATCTCTAAAAATAGAATATTCATAGTTTAATTCAAAAAGAAACTTTCATCTAATCTATATTTCCTACACATGAAAATTGAATATTTCAAGCCTTTTTTGGTGTAATTTGGATAAATAAAATAAAAATCCAGTATCTCTAATTATTAGAAGAATAAATCAATCAATCAATCAAAAATGATTTACAATACAGAAATGTCCAACTTCTGAAAAGCTTGTTCATTTAAACATTCAATGCCTGGTTGGGGCTCCTGTACCATGAATTAGTGCATCAGGGCACTGTGGCATGGAGGCGATCAGCTCGGGCAGGTGTGAGCAGGTGTTAAGTCCTAATAGAGAACTTTAATTCTCTCTGAAGCTTGTGTGCAGGTGAAAGCATTTGTTCTAAAATCTCCTGGTAGATAGCCTCTTCGTCCTTCATCCAAGCTCTTGGACATTAGTTTTTTCAAAATAAATGTAAAAGAGGATTTTGGTCCACTGAGCAACAGTTCAGTTCTTTTTCTCCTCAGTCCAGGTAAGATATTTCGGGCACTTCTGTCTCTGGTTCAGAACTGGCTCAGTATCAGAAATGAAACAGCTGTAGCCCCTTTCTTCTGTGGATGGTGGCTCTTGATGCACTAGCCTCAGTCCACTCCTTGTGACGTTCTCCAAGGTTCTTGAATCAGCATGCCTTGAGAATCCTTTCAAGGCTGAGTTATCCATATTGCCTGTACACCTTTTCCTACCACACTTTTCATTTCCAGTCCAGTCAGCTAACTTCCCCAAGATTGTGGTTGCATGTACTGAAGTGGACCAAGAGATACACTGTGTTTATACTATTTGAATAGTAATTTAAAACTGGAATTAAAACATTCGAATAATTTGAGATATTGGATTTCTGAGCTATAACCATAATCATCAACATTAAGACAAAATATTAAAACATTTCATTATTAGATAGAATGTATGAAGTCAATTGCAAATAAATGTTTTCAAAATCACATATCCAGTATATGTGATATATTAAGGCAGTATTTAGTATTTATGTAAACATGCACCAAGCACAGTGATAGCCATGTTTTCAAAGTGCAATAGGGATAGTCCATAGTTAGGTCTTAATTTTGCATTACTGTGAGCATCAAGTGGTGGCTTACTAAAGATTTAAAGGTGTCTATACTAGATGTTGTTTTTCAGCTTTGTCCTTATAATTTTTTTTTCTAAAAAGAGAGGTTTTGTGTGATATTTTATAAACTGCTCTGATAAACCCATCATAAATAATGCCACTCTTTCATAACACCAAACACATGAGAACTGAGACATTTACCAGATGCCCTGTGCCCTTTTCAACAGGCACAATTCATTCAGGCGCCACTTGCCTCGTCAGAAGAATGTCACCAGTGTTGACTTCACCATGGACACAGTGCCTCTCCGCCAGTCCTCTACTGTCAGCATTGGAAGAATAAAACCTGAACTCTACAAGCAGAAGTCTGTGGACTCAGAAGAGGCCAAAGAGCCTGTGGAAACTTGTGGAAAGCTCAGCTTCTCACTTCGTTACGACTACGAGGAGCAGGCTTTGGTGGTGAGAATCCTGAAGGCCTTGGACCTGCCTGCCAAAGACTTCACAGGCACCTCTGATCCGTACGTGAAGATCCACCTGCTACCCGAGAGAAAGAAGAAGTTCCAGACTCGTGTCCACCGCAAGAATCTGAACCCCACATTTGATGAAACCTTCTGTTTCCCCGTGCCATACGATGAGCTTTGCAACCGCAAGCTGCATTTCAGCGTCTACGACTTTGACCGATTCACCAGCCACGATATGATTGGCGAGGTGGTGGTGGACAACCTCTTTGAACTCTCGGATCTTTCCAGGGAGGCGGTAGTTTGGAAAGATATTCATGCAGCAACCACAGTGAGTTGGTGTTCACACTAAGACACACAAATCCACACATATTGTTGCTACAGTATATAGGAAATGTTGCACCGGGCTTCTGTGGTGTCAATGTGGCAGTAGTGAATGGGATTTTACACTGTTTCCAGAAATGTCTAATCAAGAAATAATATGGCAGGTGGAATGTATTGCATAATTCAAATGCTCTGGGAAATGGATTTCAACAGCCAAACACCCACACAGCATTTTCCAGAAAATGCTGGGTATTCTGCAGATGTAATTATAGAAACAGAGTAAAAATATCCAAGATCGCATATATGCAATGACTAAAACTCTATAGGTAAACAAAGAGGGATTGCAGGCACACTGCAGATAATCTGTCCTCAAATGAACCCTTTTCTAAAAACTCATGCTAATTCAGCCCCGGAATGCATTTACTCTAGCATAACCACTTATCACAATTTGCCCACGAGCCTGGACTTTATTAATGAATGTGTTCCCGGTGAGAAACACTGAGCCTTTGCTTTCAGGTTCACTTTAGTATCTATGGGCTAAATCAGCACCAACAGAAAAACAATACATCTGGTTTTGAATAAAGAGTGATTTAATTGGCTATTCTCTTGCTCCCTTGTTATATTATCATTTTTATTTTTATTGATGCTTTCTAAAAGCTCGGGCATTAAGGACTCATAAAATTTGTTTACATAAATCCTATTTTTTTGCATCAATTAAATTTTACCTTTACTTTTGAGGAGTCCATGGAGATTGTACCAGGTGTGCTTTCAGTACTGAGTACAATCAGTATAAGAGGACCGCTATTAACATAGACTCATAAGACATGAACATATAGTGTTAAATTCACCAGCTCACTGTAGAAGGCTATTTTAACTCTAGAAATTAGGAGCAATTTAATGTAGCATTTACTGATGTAAATGGTTCCTCCTGCAATACTGCAAAAATTGGTAGGCCTACACATCTCATCATAATCACTTGGATTCTGTGATTTTTTTTATTTATTTATTTTGGCATTCCTAATTCTGTGTTGACACACATGAGGGCACCTTTGGTAACTTTTTGGACTTATACTGTTGTTTAGGTTTTAAATCATGTTTATCTGACAACTTTTAAGTTTCCAAACATTTGTGGTTCCAAGGTATTTTCTAACTTCAACATAATTCTAAAATATTACAATAATAGGAAAACAGAAAAGGTGTTGTGGGTTAAAACCTTGTTGAATGCCCACATAAATTCGCATATGCTTCATTGCTTAAGGCAACAGTCACACAGGCCTAACGATCGGTAGGCATCCCCTGGCAAGCTCTGGTTGCTAGGAAAAGTGTGTATTCTCTCACTACAGTAGTTGGCAGCTAGCAGTCCCTGGGTGTTTAGAGGGTACTGCTCTGAAAACCTCCTTGCAATTGCTTTGCCCCAACTTTTCTGCTAACATGTGCCAACTACTCTCCAAGTGGTATTAAAACTGTAAAAACTACAATGCAAACCATGAATGGAGCCTGTTTTCAAAAGGCGTAACTTTTACCTTGAAGGCAAACAGTCTGTGGTTCCGCAGTTTCACTACCACGCGGAGAGTAGCTGGTGAGTGGTCGTTGGAGTCTTTCATGCAAATTATAGGCAGTTGCAGCTATCTGCTACCGATCAAAGCAAAATCAAGGTTTTGAGTGCAGCACCCTATATCTCTTTTTGATCAATTTACCTTGCCACCACCTGCAACCTGCAAATGTTTTAAAAAGGCCGCTTAATTTTAAAAACCTGCAAAAACTTGAAATGAGAGCATAATATATTAAATATAGTTGATGTATAATGTTATTCCATATTAAAAATCAAAATTTATGCTAATGCAATTTATTTTGCTAACTAACAAATTGAGCCAACAACAAACATAATTGTACTGAGTCAAATAATATCACGCATAAAATATTGATTTAGCGTATATGCTAGCAGGTCTAAAAAGCTTTCATGAGCACAATGATAACATGTCGATGTCTAGCAGCTATGAATTTTGCATCAGTCAGCATCTTAGCTTACAATGCTCGTATGCTAGCATTTGCTAAATAAACAGTATTACTTATTACCAGTCAACTACAGTTTTGTGAATTAAATTCATTTTGTAGAACTTGGTCACAACATTTCTGAATAATTTAAATATTGGCCTGATGATAGCATAAGACAAATTCAGTGGCTTATCATACTAAGTAAGATTAAACATCTGCTGGTCATGACTGTCTGCATAGAATTTTTGCCAAACCACCAAAGCGTTCAGATAGTTCTCTTTGGACCACCTCACCAAAGCCCACAAGCCATTCATTAGAGCGATTGAGAGACTATGCTTTAAGGTTATCAGATGAAGGAACAGTAACAAATGAGAATCCCTAATTGTTAGTTAAGTTTCCTGCATGAAGGATTGAGATAAATGTCAAATAGCCTGCAGAGCCATGCTAATTAAACTCTCAGTATCAGCTGAATGAATATGACCTCTTTTATAAACTGACCCGTTTACTCCTTTGCTTTGGCATTTTGATTCACAGAATGTGGGCAAATCATTTAGATTGGACTCAATGCCTTCTGCTCTCTTTTCTTTTTATGCCCTCTAGGAGAGTATCGATTTGGGAGAGATCATGTACTCGTTGTGCTACCTCCCCACAGCAGGGAGAATGACCCTAACAGTTATCAAATGCAGAAACCTCAAAGCCATGGACATCACAGGCTCTTCAGGTAACCTGACAGCAAATCATCTTCAGATCAAAAGCAAAACTGATGAATAAATTAAATACACTTAAGATGAGGCAGCAAAGAGAAACGGGGAAGATTCATGTCCTTTATTTATCCAGGTAAAAGTCTCTGAGGACAAACATCTGTAAAATATTCTAAGTGTATAGGCCATACTGATTGTGTTTTTTTCCACTTAAAAACACAGAGATAAGAAGGAACCAGCCCAAGCACAGATTTCTATACAAAAACCAATCAATGGGAAAGTTTGTGAACATACAAAGAAGACCACTTAGTAGTAGCATACAGAGAAAAATAATGTACACAATAATGATAATGTACATCCAGCCTCTTTAAGTACTGACCAGGTGCACTCCTAAATAGCAGATCACTATAATCCAATAATGGTAAAAAGGTTCCAGAAATCAAGTTTTTCCTTTGGTATTTGTCTCACATTAAATTATATA
>VUQK01013347.1:15476-28885 GCA_015106715.1 Bujurquina vittata | reverse complement strand
CCAATCATATCTAGTATGAATTTATCCTGAGTATGTTTTACCCATTCCAATCTGATGCACTGCCAGTCCAAACATTGCACATACAGGCCATGACTTGTGATAGAGACAGGAGCAATAAAGGTGAATCCAGCATGTCTGCAGGCGAGTATGACTGTAAATTAGCACCTGCCCTCGCACAAGATGTCTTTTGAATGCCTTGGAGTAAGTGAGTAACAACCACCTACACTTCCGTCACCATATTTTGATTTTGAAAGCACTACAAAACTCACTTTTTTAAATACTCCCAATTATATCTAAAATAAAGGTGCTATCCGTAAGTAGGTTTCTAACTCAAGGCAAGGACATCAAGAGCACACGGTTGCTAATTGCAGTGTGAGACATATCACAAAATGTAAATAGGCTACTTTATAAAATCACAAGACGATATCGTGGAGAGGTGAGCTTTTTATGTTTATTAATGCCAAAATGAAGCACTTCACTCACAGCATTTACTGTATCTTTAAATACTGTTTACTGTGAAGGTATGGTTGTAATGCGTGTCTATTGATTGCATAATTTTTTTGTGGTGCTGCAGCATTGGATTTCTCTTCAGTTTTTCAGTTTTTATTTTCCTAATGAGCTTAAATAAAGGAATAGAGAAATTCCGATGAAAGCACATGTGTAAATAAATAAATGAAGCAAAACTGGGTGAAAAGATTGGATATTTTTGTCTTTGTAGTTGGCTAATTTTGGGAGGCAGAAATCCTGATACTGGCAATTATCTAAAAAT
Organism: Bujurquina vittata; assembly: GCA_015106715.1. Taxonomy (NCBI): domain Eukaryota; kingdom Metazoa; phylum Chordata; class Actinopteri; order Cichliformes; family Cichlidae; genus Bujurquina; species Bujurquina vittata. The sequence continues at coordinate 28,116 of VUQK01013347.1, read as the reverse complement.
TTATGCAATTTTTTTCAAGGTTACCACAATTTCTGCTGAAATAACTAATCTCTTAGCACCAAATACAGAATAATAATAGCATTTACATAGATCCATGCTTTTGATCATGCAATCAAGTAAAAGATCAGCATTCACTCTGTTTTCTTGTGTTTAAATTTAATGCTAATATATGATTTATGAACCACAAACTGCTGCTCATCAGTTTTGTCACCAGCTGGTCCTTAACTTGTTATTTTGCTTGGGGCAGAGAAGAAATATGGTGTAGAGTATGCATGTTTTTTTGCTGAGAATTTTCCTTATTTTATTTGATTTTAACCAGAGCAGTAAAGTTGCAGGTGGTAAACAGAAACAGTCCAACTGAATACAAAGCTCAAGCTGAGAAAAACTGGAGTGTTGGGTTTGAATTAGGGGTGGTAAGCCTGTGTACCTGGTGATTCTAAATTAGGTGTAGGTGTCCTTGGGACAAGTGAAAGAGTGTCTTTCTGTGTGTTAGCTCTGTGATGGACTGCTGACCTATTCGGGGTGCATCCTGCATGTCCTGTGAAAAGCTCCAGCCCTACTAAGACTCTAGATCACTGGTGGGCAATTAATTTTCCACATTGTGGAGGGCTGCACCAATAAGCTGAGTTCAATTCTGCTCAATATTAATTTTATCTCTTTATAAGCTTATTGGTGTAGCTCTCCACAACAGTCCCAGTTTCTCATGCGGCCCCCTGGGAAAAATAATTTTCCACGTCTGCCTTGGAGGGATACGTGATTAAGAAAATGGATGAACACCGTGAGACACACACGAGGCAGGCACCAAGCAGCAACGAGTATTAGGGCACATTGTCTGCTGCTCTGTAGTTGGTTTGGTGTGTTTTCGGTATAAATGGAATATTTCACGTTAAATAAGATTTATCTATTTTTAATGGAAAATAGGTCAATCCAACCTGCAGACAAAAATAGCAACACTTTAAATGCAGTGAGTTTCACAGGAAAAAGTGACCCGGTAACCGTGATTTTAATCTCTAATCTGAGTTAATTGAGGTCAGCAGCACCTTTCACATACAAAGTCATTTTACCTTGACCTCTTCAAACCCTGCTGAACTGCCACTGGTCCAGTGAGCACACACTCATGGTATCCTGCCTTATTATCACTCATGTCTCATATAAAGAAATGCAGTCTTACCAAAGAGATGCTGCTCCAGTTAAATAGTTTACTATAATTTTACTCAAATCAATGTGTTCCAGTGCAAATACAAGTCAGTCATTAACAGTACTGTTTCCAACCTGAACAATGTCCATTAGCAACAGTTCAGCTTATTCGTGGTAACATATCAGACATAACACTTTGTTTGTTTCAACCAGCAACCATAGCTGAAACATCGTGTTTCCACACTGAGCATGAGCACATTCGGCACGTTGCTCCTGCACAGTTTTCAAAGAAAAAGCATTCACATTTACAAGGTTACACTTAGAACAAAGCAAGATGAAACATAAGAGGCCACTTAACATTTGAAAATGAAATGAAAGGATCAGGCATCGACACTGAAGTCAGTATTTCTGTTAATTGTTTTCACATAAATGTTGCATTTCATTTACTGTGGGTTTACAGTTATTAGCAGAATTTCATCTCTGGCAAAAGCTGAGTAAATTCTTCTCTAAAATATATTTTATTTAGTTATAAACTGCCCTGTCCAGCAAATTAGAACAAATAGACATCACCAGAAAACATATATTTAACCCCACTCTGATGAGGAAAAAAACATTTACATGTATTTAGCACCTAATGTTTTTTAAAATAACTATTAACCTGTGAATTTTTTAAATCAAATTGTCATCAAATTAAAATTTTGAGATATACGTGTGCTCATGAAATCTGTTGAGTGGTGCAACTTCAGAACAAACTGGATGTTTAGCACAGACGCTAAAAACACAAAAAACTTTCATGGAAATCATTAATAAGTGTCAAAAAACAAGGCAAATAAAACAAATCATATAAAAATAAACCATCAGATAAATTAATTAACAAATATAATGAAATAAAGCAATGCAAATATAAAAATAACCCAGGCTAAACTTCAACATACCGCAGGGCCTGTTTTATCTGTTAGGCCTTTCATCACTGATGATACATAATCTCAAACACACTTTGCATCCCTCATCACATCTTGATGAACAATTTATGAGGCAGATAACTTGCAGAGTCACAAAGTTCCCTTTTTAATTTGGAGAAACGTTTCTCTTCTGGCTGCTCTTACAGGATTACACACAAATATTAGACAAGAGAGGGAATGGTCTCTATCTGAACCCAAGGAGGGGTGCCATTACTCTTTTTGGATCACCAAACAGAGCTCCATACAACATCAGACGTTATTTTCCAGAGACCGTTTCTAGACTGCAGGTAGCTAATGCAAAGAGGTGCACATATTATACAAGAACATCCCCCATCACTGGGAGAGTACTCTGCAGAAGTGATTGGTGACAGCAGGTGGTCAGTACAAAACAGTAATCCATCTGCCATGAGAACAGGAGTGGGTGATATACATGTAGAGAGGATTTCACATAACACAATGCTGTTGCAGACAAGTTACAACGCAGAGCCAGCTTTTTGACAGTGGAAAAACCTGAAGCTTTACATTCATGATGCTTTTCAAAAGTGCACTTTATTAAATGCACAATCTTCAACTCAAGCTTGAAAATAAAAAGTATGTAAAGCTTTATGTCACGTTAGTCTGAAAGAAAAAAACCCCTCTATCTGTTAAATGACAATAAATTTTTGTTCTAATGCATACTCAAGCAGGCCTGGGTCAAATTATATTTTCAAAACATTTTTATGATTTGTTTTAGCGGTTTTGGATGCCAAATTTAAAGATTTACTGCAACAGCTGCCAGGAAGGTAACATATTCACAGTAAATATCTTTAGCATTTAGGATCACTCTGTGGATGGAGAAAGGTGAATAAATTCCAGATTTCTTTTGTAAGTACTAACTGACCCAAATTTGTGACAATCTGAAGGCTAACAGTAGGTACAGTCTCCATGTGGTGTTGGACCAATGAGGGGTCAGGATGGGTTATGACCAGAATCCTGGTTTGTAGCGGTAAGGTGAGTGTTTGGGAAGGCTCGTCTCCGGTCTGCAGAGTGGGATTGTTCCATCCCGATACTGTCCCTCATCCAGCTTATCCAGCAGGTTTTCATTCCGGCGTGGGGAGTAGGGTGTCGGTGCCTCCATGGGGGTGGGCAGCACCGCCGGGTCTCTCCCAAATTCTACAGTGGGTGGAGTCTCTGTGCTCGAGGTGTGGGCAGGGGACTCGCCGTTACCCAAGGTCTGTCCATTTCCCCTGGGCCTTGCTTCTGCCCAAAACACATCAGAGCGTGTTCGAGGTGACGGTCGAGGTCGAGCCACAAAGTCCAAGGTTTTGGGACGTTCAGGAGCACAGCGTCGGCGAGGTGTCGGCGGGAAGATAACATTTGGATCGGGCAGCCTTGGGACCTCTGAACGGTCTTCTTTTAAAACTCTGAAGCAACCTGTTGTAGCAGAATAAAAATAAAGTTAAAGTACCGTGTATAAAAGATGCAGCTGTGACATCACCCACCGTGACTGTGATTGTGAAATCACTTGTTAATCACAAGTCATGACCTAATGAGCATAAAATGTTTTTTCCTCCTTTGTTACTATAATGTACAAAAAGAATTTTCAGTATGATGTAAATAAGTCTTGGACCTAGCAACTGAACCCATAAAGTCATCAGAAAAGTTTTTACTGAGGCAACAGAACAAGAGATCAGTTTTCTATGGACTTCAATACAATCCAAAGTCTTTGCGGCCACACGTATCACTTCCTGTTGGCTATTAATCAGAATGCAGGCATAATATAATTGCACCCTGGCCTCACTTTGCAGATTTAGAAGCCACATCTACTTTTTATATACAGTCTATGGTGCATGGAGGTGCAGTGGTTAGCACTGCTGCCTCACAGTTTGAATACCATCTGGAAGGCCTGGGTTCAATTCCACCTTGGCCTGGCCTCTCTCTCTCTCTCTGTGCGGAGTTTGCATGTTCACCCCGTGTCTGCGTGGGTTTCCCCCGGGTACTCCGGTTTCCTCCCACAGTCCAAAGACATGCACTTACTGGGGTTAGGTTAATTGGCTAATCTAAACTGCCCATAGGTGTGAATGTGAGCGTGAATCGTTGTCTGTCCCTCTGTGTTGGCCCTGCGACAGACTATGTCAGCTGGGATAGGCTCCAGCCCCCCTGCGACCCTGAAAAGGAGAAGCGAATGCATGGATGGATGGTTTTACCTTCTCAATTTTTTTTTATTTAAATAAATAATATGATGGTTTAAATGCTGTCTTTACCCACACGTGATTTATATTCTGCATGTGAACTGAAAACACTGAGTCTGGAATTTTCAGCTAGTGGCTAATGCAAGAATGACAGCATAATATTGTCAACGCACTGATGTGGAGGTCTTCCCCACATTTATGTTGAATGTAATGCGAACCTAAAAAATAAGTCCTAGATCTGTATTTGCTTTGTCCCAGATACTCTGAGGTTTGGTTTTCTCTTTTGAAACTGGGGAACATAAATGCAGCCTCGCTGACATTTAGCAGGTATTTTTTTAACCATGTTCACCATTTGAGTTTAGTATGTCACCACCTCGTACTAGATAGATAGCACATCTAAGACTGATGGAAATGCTAGTTTTGTTGGGCCTTTGGTAATAAATTAGTGTATTGAACAAAGAGAAATTTTGAGGTGATACTAGTGACATGAAAGTCTTTACCAATTATGATGGACTAGTTCTAAATTTCAGCTAAAACCACAAATATCTCAAATCTATAGGGTGTACCACAAGGAGGGAAAAAATTTACAATATTTTGTGGAAATCCATTTAAGTCGAAATCAAAGTGGAGGACCAAGTGATGGATCAAATGTATAGTATGTCAGTCCACATCCACATCTTAATAGAATAAACAGACACAGTCCACACATCACCTGTGTTTTCTAATGCTGTTTTTTCCGGTAATGGCTCCAGATTATTAGGTGGGCAGCTCTTCTTGATGGCTCCGTCTGATGGTGTTCGACGCAGGCTGCGCGAGGAACTTGTGGCAGAGGGAACATGTGTGGGCGTGAGGGACTGGCGTGGGTTCCGCTTGAAGCTCTCAAGGTGGGTGTTGACCAGTGGGTTGATTGGAGTTTGGATGGCTTGATGCTGTGAGACAGGAGGGGGCAGAGGAGGCTGTGTGGGTGGTGAGGCAGGGCGGCAGACCAACAGCTCCTCACTGTCAGAGCGCAGCAGTGAGCGAGTGGAGTTGCAGTCAGACACTGATGACAATGACAGCAGCGTGTATGAGGAGGGTAAGCCTCGTTCAGGTAGTGAGGGCGCCGACGGTTTGAGCGGGCTTTCCCGCCGGAACAGTCTGCGAGTTGGGGGGCTTGTGCTTCGCCTCTGGCTCCCCGTCTTGTGGAAAAAGCCCTCCCAGCGGGGTTTGATATTCTCTTCTGGTTGGGCCAATGATAGCAAGTTGCAGCCCAATCCGACGGCTGCCAGCAGTGCCCCGCAACCCAGCAAGACCAGTTCAGAACGCCTGCTTCCCCCCGGGCTCTTCCTGCACGGTGGGGTTCCTGGCACCTGACTGCTGAGGCAGTACTCATCCCCATCACCATCAGCAGCAGCAGTAGCAGTGTGGGCCTCCTTATGGAAGGGAATGCAGAGGTAGGACTGACCAGGAGCTGCTCCTGGCTCAGAAGTGAAACAGCAGTCTTCATTTTCTGAAAAACAGTACCATGTTTGAATTATAAAGCTTATTTATACAATAAAAAAAACTATTCTTTTTAGATATATTCACAGATACAACAGTGTATGTTTAACAGTGGAAATGACCTAAAGTGATTTGAATTCCAACTTTCCAAATTCAGTTCACTCAAAGTGCATTTTCCTCATACAGCTGCAAACTTGCACATCTGTGAGTCTGACAGGCCAACCACTAAGAACCGCGTGGGAGTGAAATATCTCACTCACATCCAGCCAGCCTGCCACCTTTAAGCTACAGCTGTTCCCTGTATTATCATGTGGGGCGTGCATATGCCAGACAAAACAAATCTACTAAGCTCATCCTGCTCACCCATCTCCACAAGGCTTGGCACTCCAGGCACTGCTGGGCTGTGTCTAGGGGATCTGCGGAGGTTTGGGGCACTGCAGGACCGTTGTCTGCTGCCCTCATGGGGAGGCTTCACGCTGTGAGGAAGAAAGTATTTTATTTTCCAAATGACGACTTTTAACTTTGCAGGCAATGACGTGCTAATATTTAAAATGAAAACAATGACATGAAATATCAGGGGAAAATAAAAGGCCTACTCCATAAAAACCTCAGCAAAAAAAGACTTAAGATGGTTTTCATCTGCAGTCTCCTCACCTGGCATCAGCGCTATGTTCTCTGTATGGGCCACATCCACGGGATCTGCCCTTTTTCCTGGACCCCTTCCTCTCACTCTCCTCCTCATCAGGTTGGAGACAAGTGTTGCGGCCCCAGGCTCCACAACCCTCCCCTGGAGTGACTGCAAAATAAGATATTGCTAAATCATCAGAAGGAAAATGAAAAATGTCTTTTAATGCATAGTAACAAATAAAAAAGGAAACAACACTAGGTAATGAGAAACTTGATGTGGTAAAAACTGAAATAAGGTAAAGAGCATAATGATGTAAAATTGCATTGTGCTTACGCTGGATGGCTCTCAGGCGAGGTAACATTGGTGGACTACTGGGAGGGCTGGAACTGCTGCTAAGCAAACTCCTCCGTCGATCATGGGAAGGAGACGCCTGCACGGTGATTTTGTGCTGGAAATCTAAAAAATTTGAGCAAATCTGAATTAGCATCTGTATTTGTGTCAGTGGTACCTCAGTAAGAGCAAACCCAAGGTAAAAAAAAAAGATAAATAGTAATACTAATTATGTTAAGTGAATCTCTACCCTGTACTGTGAGGTCCTTACTGTGAGTTAGGAAGACACCAAGTTTGCCAAAGTAAACTGTGGGGGAACCACCGTGAAAACATTCATAGCAACAAATCAATCCAGGTAAAAATGGACATTTTAAAAAAAATAGGGAAAGTGGCTCAGAGTCAGCCACAAGCCTCAGTATTAGCATTGAAAAGTCCAAGAGAGTTACGAGGAAAATTCTGAAGACGAGTAAAAAAAAGTTAAAAAAGTTAAAAACATTGATGTAAGTAACTGACATTTGTCTTGCTATATAAATCTATTGGACCTGCTGTTGTTAGGGAAGGTAAAGTATGTCAGGTAAAGGTGGGTGTATGGCAACTCATTTCCATTTATTTATTTGCACCTCTTTCCAGTAGCAGTTGTTTCAGTACGATAACTGTAACTTACATAATTTCTCTTATTCTGAAGAAATTGAAGAAAAGTCGGCTATCACATTAACTGCCCTTCTGGCCAAAAAAAAAAATGCAAGTTTTAGGCACTTAGACACCGGCTTCACTTGTAGGACCTGGAAGTGAACACCTAGTTTTTATGACTAACCATAAGAGAACTATTGCCAGCTTTTGAATCTGAGCTATTATAGTAACAGCAAATGTAGACTTGACCAGCAAGTCTTAATAAAAGATGAGGAACATGTTGTAGAGGTCTAGTAATCTCACTTTCTACTGACTCCACACAACAACTGACACTGACTCAAGTGACAAAAGTTGAAGACAGCTTCTAGCAATGTTTAATTCACATGTCTGGGTGTAATCACAAAGCCACATAAACAGCTTTAATTGTGTAAAGATTTCTCCTTTGACCAAGCGAGAGCAATAAAAGCAGCAATAACCACTCATTTGTTAAAGAGCTTGTCAATATTCCATTATACTGATCATGTGACACTGTGCTTGGCATGCTGGTGACAATGAGTTTTCACGAACAAATTAACTTGTTGTTGTGTAAACAGTGGGAATTTCTGACCTGACTTATGTTTAAATGCTACAGTTTGTTTGCATTACCTGAGGGCAAGCTGATCCTGTTCCCATCCTTGAGTTTAAGGCGGTTGCGGCGGAACTTGCCCTGCCTGCTCTCCACGTGAGGCTTTTCCTGGTAGAGCTGGTGAATGATGATGTTGAGCTCTCGCTCCAGGATGTGAATCTCACGTTCAGCTAGTTCCTGCTCGCGCCTCCTCAACGCCTCCTCCTGACACTTCTGCTGCAGGGCAGCTCTGGTCAGCTCCTCCTCCCACGATCGCAGCTCCTGGGAAATCCAAATAGAAGAGGTGAATTTAAAAAAATAAAATGAAACATACACAAAAACTTCGAAACAAAGCTGTATTTACAATGAATGTGAAAAAGAAAAACTAAGTACACCCCATGATTCAGTAGCCTGTAGAACCACATTTAGCAGCAATAACTTGAAGAAACTGTTTTCCGTATGACTTTCTCTGAGCATTGGGCAGTTAATTTGCTGGGAAGTCCACTCCTGAGAAGAGTGTGGCATTATCTTAACACATACCTGAACCTCTGCTTTTATAGAGATGGTCACACTAGTGCATTTGATTAACAGCACCTGGCTGCTACTTACCCTCTGATGCAGAGTCCTATGAAAACCTTTTTCACGTGAAGGTAAACACCAACCAAAAATCTTTCGAACTACCTACATCAGAGAGCTCTCATCTTTACCTTTTCCTTGGTCCTCAGCTGATCAAACATTTCCTGGATTTCCAATTTCCAGTCGTCTTGCAGAGAGTGGAAGGATTCTGCTGGCATTTCAAAAAAGCCTGACTCCTCAATGGCCGTCAGCTGGTCCAGGATAGATGTGAACTGCGGCCGAGAGTGAGGGTCTGGGCTCCAGCAGTCTGTGGCACAAGACAAAAAACAATCCAAGCAAATTTGCCCTTTAACTGTTTCCAGAACATTATAAAGTATTCTGTTTAAGTTTCACAGGCTATAAACACAGGAATCTTGTAGTTAACATCTAAATTTTTAATTAAAAAACAAAATCTGTGACATTTTTGAGAACATGAACTGCCATCTGTGTAACATTTCTGCTTCTGGATCTCAAATATATACATGATTGCTTCAGTCTAAGCTGAAGGCAAACACTTCACATGAACAGCAGATTATAATGCTTTCTTACCCTCCATAAGGCGTGCAAAGGGCTCAGGACAAGTAGACGGAATTGGCAAGGCCATTTTGTTCATCGCCACTCCGTAAGCTACTGCGAGACCATCAATACCACGAAATGGTACTTCTCCAGTCAGCAGCTCCCACAACAGCACACCATAACTTTGATATTTAAAAAAAGAAAAGGGAAGAAAACAGAAAATAGTTGCTGAAAAAAAACTGTCAAGATTCATGAATTTAATTTGGATATATAACTGCAAAAAATATGCTTCTTTCTTTCTTTCCTTCCTCCCAAGAGAAGGGGCTTGGTGTATGTGCAAAGGTACTCGCACAATATCTGTCAGTCTGGCTCTAAAGCTGAAAGTGTGCATGAATATATGAATGTTAAGTAAGATGCTTGCTGAAAGAGACCCTGAGTGTTCACCAAACCCATTTTATTTGAATAAATGCCAAAAAAAAGATTAGCGTGGCGTTGCTTTTGTACACCACTCATGTAAATACCAAGGTGAGATATAAAAAGGTCAAAATGAGAAAATGTCAACAGGACAGAAGAGAAGCTGACACATCCATGCGACTAATGCTGCAGCTAAACGACCAACAAATCAAACGAATCAGAAATGCATCGGGATTAGTGTATGGCAGGTTATTCCTGACAGATCTGGATCAGACGGAGCTTGGAAATAACGCCGCAAGCTATGCTCTGACTGTCTTCACAGTGTACCTGCTAATATAGCAATTAAACGGTGCAAAACAAACCACTGTTCCTGCATATGGCCAATGTTTATGCTACATTAGGGAGGGTGGAACAGTGACTCGGAAGAAGAAAGAATTCCCCTCCCTGATCAGCACACTTACAGTAAGTTAATTCATCATTCTCTCATTACTATTATAATGGACTCGTCTTGCCTTTGGCTCACTCACTGCTTACACTTTATGTTTTGGGAGGGTACCTCAAGACTCTGTCATAAACAGAATGGCTGCACAGTTAATTCTCTGGCATGAGGATAAAAATTAAGATAATGACAGGCGGAATAATGTAAACAGGTTATTAACCTCATAACATCAACAAATGAAAACATTTTTAAAAAAGTCTATCCATTCATTCTTTTAATCGCTTTTCAGGGGTTGCAGAGGGGCTGGAGTTTATCCCAGTTTCCTTTGGGCGAGAGCTGGGAGACAACCTGGACATCACAGGGCTAACCCAGACAACTGTTTATACTCCACACCTACAGCTAGTTTAAAAATAACCAGTTAGCCTGACATTTATGTGTGGGAGGAAACCGGAACACCCAGAAAACACAGGCACAGCTACAGAGAGAACATGCAAAATCAACACAGAAAGGCCTCAGCTGACCAGCAGGCTCAAACCTGACTGCGCTAACCACTCCGCCAACAAGCTGCCCTCATTTAAATGACATACCTAAATTAGACATTCAAAGTGGAACAATTATGCTTTTTCTTCTCATCTCCCATATAGACGCTGATGCTCATATTAAATAGGGCCAAGGTTTCAAATAATTAAGCTGGTGTGACTTGGCTTCAGCCTGCTCTTGGCTCTGTATGATACCACAGAGTGGGAATTTCTTCTTTACTGTCATGTCAAGCATACAGCTCTGGCTGTGAGCACAGACGCCCCACCCACCTGCTGTGTAACCCTTCTGTTAATGAAGGGCAGCCAATGAGAAGACAGTTGGCTTAAAGGGACTGTGAAAGAAGCTAAAACGGCTCGTTTTAAACAGATGAACTGAGAGGCTTCCCCAAGGTACAGTATAGCACAGTAAGCTAAGTAAGAAAGACTTTGACCTATAAATCATGCAAAGCCACTCTAGCAAAGTCCAGGAATTAAAAGCATGGAGTTGGAAATGAGCATATAAGGTCAAATCACAATCTCTAAAGTGTCCAATTAAACAGGTTTCTTATTTTACCTAATATCCTGCTGATTATTTACAGTTTCTCAGAACCTCCACTGATGTCTTCAGATTGCGTTTTTAGTATGACCAATGACACCCAATGATACTCTCCTGGAGACAAATTCTTATGTGTGAGACACCAAAACCACCACATGCTTGACATTCGTGCTTAAAAGAGGACAACAAATCAATCTTCAGCTGCTTTGATAATTGCTTGTTCTTTTTTTTTATCATCTAATCAAGTCGGTGACTGGTCTTATCAGCTTTGTAAAAAATTACACAGAAACGAACATAACACATCTCTGCTCCCACCCTAAACGTGGAAATGAAGACGCATGATATAAGTATATGCAGTATATCTGAGCAGTTATGGGTGTGAGTGTTGCAGAAGTTACTCTGTACATATTTCTAAAATAAGATATAATTTATTTGTCCTTTGTAGTTTACATTTGCACCTTTACTGTATAGTTTGCACTGAAGCTTTGATATTTTATATACAAACTGTTGTAAAGCCTTACAGTGTACAAAATGTGATCTTTTGTTTTAATCCTGATTAGCATTGCTTAGTCTTGAGCACATGCAGGCTGAATTGTATGTCAGCTTGCCTAAAATGTTACAGTGCATTAAGCTACCGTTACAAGGACTGTATTTTTGCTCCTTTCTCATAAGACTCAACATTATGTTCTTGTTCCCATGTGTCAGTCTTTGCATTGTCACCATGGCAACTGCTGCCAGGTCTGAACTTTTTCTAGTGCATGGTGTTTTAACCGTTTCAGACCAGTTCTACAACACGGTGCATGCTGTTATTCCTGCAATAACACCCTCCTCTGCCCACCTCCAAACGTCGCTACCCTTGGAGAACGTGGATGAGCGGATGACTTCAGGAGCCATCCAGGCGTAGGTGCCGGCAGCGCTCATCTTGGTTGTGCGGTGCCACTCTCGAGCCAGTCCAAAGTCTGTGATCTTCAGGGTCTTGTTGCTGAGGTCTTCCATCTCAACCCTCTCAAGAATAAGGACTGGAGCAGGTGGCAATGGTGGAGTGGGAAGTGATGAGGGGATTTCAGTTGGATGATGGGGAGGAGGTTGGAGGATGAGGGAGGGGGGGTACGTGCAGATTGGTGGTGGTGGGGGGTAGACGTCAAAGTAAAAGGTTTTAGGTAATCATCATCAGAATTTGAAATGTTGGGGAAGGCAGCAGCAGGAGTCCCACGATAAAACACAATGCATGTGGAAACGCAAAAATTGGACAAGTAATGATTGAGCAAAACAGGGTGCGGTTGGTGGGAGGCCATGATGAAAGGATTGGAAGGATAAAAGCAGAGAAGAGAAAAGGAGAGAACAAACAGAGAAACCAAGAAACAGTGAGCTACTACAACACAGGAAAGCAGAGATGAAAACCACCACCCTTGATCAGTGCTAATCCTCTCATTGTGTATTTTAACAGCACATATCAGACAAACTCCAAAAGTATACTGATGGTTTACTATAGAAATACCTTGCTGCGACACTCCTATTTTCTCCATTAGGCACTAAAAAATAACCCATATCCAACATGTGCAAGCAAAGCAGGACTCCTAACCACATGCTCTTTCTCCCCCATTCAGCACTGCACTGCCAGACCATCTGCTGTGGCCGTGC
>VUQK01013347.1:0-15456 GCA_015106715.1 Bujurquina vittata | reverse complement strand
CACCCTCCATCTGCTGTGGCCGTGCCCAGTGGAGGGTGTGTCTGCAGGCTGTGGTGCACATCAAATACCCCCTTCATCTGGCGCTCATGTGGCTCTAATGCTACACAGGCAGGTTTCAAAGAAACTGAAAGCAAACACATGGCCAAAGTAACTTCCCTAAGTACAACATGAAACAAACACAGCTGATTCCCCTTGAGGCCAAAAATGCTCCACTCACTGTAGTGTGCAGTACTTCAGATAAGAGCATCCACCTATTGGCTATGAAGGAGAGGCAGTAGAGGCAGTTGAAAGTATACAGATTTAAAAATGGCATATTACCAAGTGGGTTAGAATGAAAAATAGCACTATCTGTCTTTGAAGCAAGAGCTGCAGTTAAGCTGGTTGTAGGAGTTATAGTTCCAGGTCAGCAAAAGATAAAATATGATGTTAAAATATGATGTGGTGGATGATAATAAAACTCTTCCTCTTTAAAACATGGGTCAAAGTTGTATACAAACAAATACATAGAGTATACTTAACACTACAGGAGAAGCTTGAGGATGACCAAAATGCTAAGAAGTATCCTCTGGAGGCCAAGAATGTGCAATATTTCAAAGAATTCCATTCAGCAGTTAAGATATACAATACAACCCCTTTTCCAAAAATGTTTGTATTACCGACTTCCAGCTAACCCGGTTAATCTAATTAATCCAATTAATTCTGTTTTGCAGTACACAGCTTCCCCCTTTTCACTAGTGGGAAACATGTTATTGGCATCAAATTCAAAATCAACCAACTGACCAACACTGCGAGCATGACTGAAAATGAGACTCTTCCACGGGTAAGTTCCTGTCTTACAAAAAGACTTTTGGGGGATTGTGCTGCATGATGCTGCCTACAAACACTTCATTACCACAGCAGTGTGTGACTAGGCAGTGTCTCACCTCTCTAATCACTATAATCAATCTGTCTGGACCCCACAGAAACCTACTTGATATGGGGGAATTTCCTAAACAAAAAAACCCCAAATACATGTGTCTAAATATACCCCATTTTTAATGTGCTATGTAAGTAAGTATAAACCCCAATTGCAAAAAAAAAGAAAAGTTGTCATGAAGTGTAAAATGGAAATAAAAACCAGATGCAATAATTAGATCACCCTTAAATACATAATTACAAATTGTACCAAGACAATGTTGAAACAATGTCTAATGTTGAAACTGAGAAAGTTAATTTGATTTATTTTAAGCAGATGTTCATTTTGAAGTTAGGATGAGCATCTTTACTATCGTGAAAGTGAAAAGCTCTCCCATTCTTGCTTCATTTAGGATTTCATCTCAATAGCTTAGGAAACGTACGTACGTGTACGTACGTATGTATGTATGTATGTATGTATGTATGTACAAAATTTTATCATTTGCCAAATTTTTCAGTGGGGGACAGGTCTGGAGCCATGACGTCCTAAAATGCACAGAATATGTTTTTCCATTGTCTTCCTGAAATCAGCAAAGCCCCCACTGGAGACATCAGCACAGTGTCATGGTACAAAGAAAGTACACCCTCTGTCAGTTCTAAGGTTTTATGTATCAGTACATAATAAAACTACTTGGTCCTTAGGAGGTCTTAAAAGAAATACAACCTCAGATGCACAACAAATCATGACATATAACACCGTGCCATTATCTGTTTCTCAAAAACTAAGCTAAAATGCAGACGCAGTGTGTGAAAAACTAAGTACCCCTTTACTGCTTCCATAGAACTAAAGAGGGCAAGTAGTAGCCAGATGCTGCTAATCAAATGCACTTAATTAATTGATCATCAGCATCAGCTATAAAAACAGACAATTTGGCAGCATTTTGGTGTGTTTTAACACAATCCCAAAGAGGAAAGTCACCAGCATCTTAAAGAAGCTATTCTTACTGCTCATCAGTCTGCTCAAAGAAGCTGCAAATAACCAAGAGCTACATCTCAGACTCTAAAGGGCCTCAGCATGTTAAATGTTAAAGTTAATCAAAGTACAATTAGAAAAAGACTGAACAAGTTTGGGTTGAAGTATTGCCAGGAGCAAGCCTCTTCTCTCTAAAAAGATTATGGCAGCACAGCTCAGCTTTGCAAAATGACATCTAAAGAAACTACAAGACTTTTGAAACAATGCCCTTTGGACAGATGAGACTAAAGTGGAGATGTTTGGCCATAATACACAACACCAAGTTTGAAGAAAACCAAAGGCAGCATATCAATACAAACACCTCATACCACCTGTCAGCACGGTGGTGGAAGGGTAAGGATTTGGGTTTGTTTTGCAGCCACAGAACTTGCAGTCATTGAGTTGACCATAAACTCATCTGCTTACCAAAGTACTCTAGAGCCAAATGTGCCATCTGTCTGACAGCTAAAGCTTGGCCCAAACTGGGTCATGCAGCAGGAAAATGATCCCCATGCACAGCAGCAACTCTACAACAGACTGAAAGAGAAAAGAACTGAGGTGCTGCAATGGCCCGGTCCAGACCTAAACCTGACTGAAATGCTGTGGTGGGACCACAGCATAAACAAATGTGAGCAAACCTTAATGCACTGAAGCAATACTGTAAAGAAAAGTGGGCCAACATTCCTACACAAATCATAACTTCAAGTTATTATTGCTAAAAGTGGTTCTACAAGCTACTGAATCATGAGGTGTACTTAGTTTTCACACACTGCTTCTGGATTTTTGCTCACGTTTTGTTAAATAAATACTATATCTCGCAATATATCACCTTTTATCATGTCATGTCTATTTACCTCATTTTAAGACCTGGGGCCTAAACTACGAAGCAGGATTTTCACTTCTGTACTACGAAAGTGGCTCACTTTTTACCAGGGTACACAAATTTGTATGTACACTAAGCCAATGTTTGAATTATGTTTTTATATTTACTCAGAAAACCTTAAATAGCACTGAGTCTGCTGCTGAGAGAATAAAAACTAAAACTGTCAGGACCAGGTTACGCTCAGAGTGTCAGTTTCAATTCAGCTGGATTCTTTAATTTAAAGCATGTTTTAAGTGCAATATAGATTCTCTGCTGGAGGAATACGTTTTATATGTGCATCCTGTTAAGCCATAACTTACTAAAACCACTGAATGAAGCGCAACGGTGTGTTGCATTGTCACGGAAATGTGCGTTTAATAATTTGGTGATTTAGGAAATGCATAAAATGTTCTAAGTGATTCTAATCTGCTGCTTAGTCTCTTCACGAACACCTGTTTAATCAGTCACATTACTTTCACTTTGATCTGACAAGAAACTAAATTTCCACATCTACTTTATCAGGCATCATGTTCTGAGGAAGTCACATGACCTGTGAAATGCCCCTTTTAGATTGGTTAAGTGCTGCCAACACCACCCACACCACAAGTGGAAGTTACCCATTTTGTGTGTGCTAAAGCACCAAAAAGATTACAGATGCTGGTTTACACTGTGCATGGATAACAAGCTCAAATACTGATTTGTCAGTCAACATGACAGTTTTCCATGCAGCTCAGTACATCTTAAACAAGTCGGTGTCCAAAGCAGCTGTTCAGGCATCTGCTTTAAATTTTTGTTCTTCTCATTGTACAGTTGTAAAATGCACTTATGGATGCAGCAACAGGCTGAGCCCATGCAAACAGCTGAAGCTTATAATATAGGCACTCAATCACAACCAAAGCGCTGGAAGATGAGCAGTTTGATTGGTAAGAATGAATGATTAAGGACTCATTAGGGTTTAATAAGTCATCCTGATAGTGATCTGAATCTGCAGTGACTTCACTACAGAATTTTATCACCTGAGAGCCAGAAGATCACTGCTAATCACGATTGTTTTCCAGAGTTCTTCCCGCCTCTCACCCTATGGCAGGTGGGATGGGCTCCAGCCCCCCCATGACCCCGAATTGCATAAGCGGAAATTCTGAAATCCTGTAATAACATTATGTTATGCAGATAATTAACTCCCCAGACTCTTTGTGATTTTCCAAAACATTATTCTTTTATTGTCAAACTATTTGTCACTTTGTCCTTTGCGGAGTGTTGAAACCCTCCCCATCTTTACTTCAGAAAGATTTAGGATCTTTACACATTATAGAGCTTTCTAATGCTTTGGTTCCTCACCTTTTTTAAATGTGTTGTTGGTATCAACCTCAAAGTGAGCAATTTTGACTTCAAATGTTGCTTATATATAAATTTATACTTAAATATAGGGTTGAAATGATTTTATACAGTGCCCCAACTTTTTTAAAAAACAGCTTTGCAGATACTAAAGAAAAACAAATGGGTTTTCTTTCACATTAAAAACCCACATATCAAATATTAATGTCTCAGCTAAATAAACAAAATATTGAATACCAGGAAACAAAGGACAAAAAACAAAACAAAAAAAAACTCTGGCATGACTCTGCTGTGTCCTGCACTGCTCCTGCACTGCAATGAGGACATGGGTTTTCCCCTAAGTGCCCAGCATGGTAACCAGTTAGACTGACTTTAACGCTTTAAAGCACCCTATTGAAAGTGAGGCGTCTGAGCTGATCACCGCAGAACAGGCCAATGGCAGGCAAGAAGCTTGTGGCATGCATTGCCAGAGCCTCCAATAGGGAGCCTGGGACAGAGCATTGGGTAAATCCTCAGTAATAGGCTTGGGATTTAGGGGATCCAGTTGAGTAAAATGTAAGATTACAACTGCTCCATAAACACACATGAAAACTTCTTTTCCTCTCTACTCTCATTCCTAAAGTGTATGAAATCAGTGCAGGTCACATAATGAACATTACTTTGAAAATTTATTTCATGCTATACTTTAAGAGTGCATATAGAGCTGTTATTGTACAATAAATTCTGTTCATAACCAGTATAATAATAATAATAGTGACAGAGTCAGTGCTCTTTGAAATCACGCCATCACTGGCTGCAGATAACAAACTGTATTTTGTTTGGTAAGTGTGTCTAAATAGAGTCCATTTCTGCATATTTCAAGTTTTGCCACATATATCAAAAGTCATACACTTGATCAAAGTCATTTATTGCTTGGAGGTCTGTAAACTATGTAGGAAAGACATCAAAGACACAGACAACTAGGCTGGAAAATACCTAAAAGACAGATCCTCATAGATGATGTTTGAGCCCATAGCAGTGCTTTAAAATTGTTTATGACTGACTAAAAACTCTGCAATGACACAACATGGAGAAAATGCCATTGAAGCTGAAACAGAAGTTCAGTGAACTGAATGGTTCACACAAAAGTAATCAACGTCTAATTTGATCATTAGCTTTTCATCTAAGCCATATCTTTAAGAAGAATGCCAGAAACTCTTTGTTTACTATTTTCTTTTGAGTAAACCTGTTTTTCAGACCAAATAAGCAGTATGAAAATGGTCTTTTTTCACCATTTTCCAGCATTTTTCTTAAACTTTATTGCTACATGTCAATTTAAACCAAAGTGGGGTGACTCTTACTGTTGCTGGACTTGAGGTCTCGGTGAATAATGGGGACTATAGCCTGGCAGTGGAGGTAGTGCATGCCCCGGGCAATCTGCACAGCCCAGTCAACCAGAGTGCACGGAGGGATGCGTTTCCCAGCTAGGGCCCGGTTGAGAGGGCCACCTCGGGCGTACTCCATTACTAGGCACAGGTTGGGCTCCTGCAGACACACCCCCAGCAGAGCCATGATGTTGAGATGGTTAAGCATGGCAAAAAGCTTGGCCTCCTGACGGACGCTCTCCAACGTCTGCTCCAAATCCTCATCGGGGTCCCGTCGTGCTGCCTTCACTGCCACTTCTGTGCCCCGCCACACTGCACGGTAGACTTTTCCAAAACCACCAACCCCGATAATTTCTTCCAAGGTGAGCTCTGAGAAATTAATCTCGAGAACTGAGAAAAAAAAGAAGACACATATGAAGCATAAAGGTAAATATCAGATCAGTGCATTTGTGCTTACAGCCATCGAAGGACATTAGAAGTCAGGGTCAACCTTCCTGCAGCCTTTAGGATTTCCCTATTTTGGTCTTCAGCATGCCAAACCCTCACAAACAAGGATGTTAAAAAAAAACAAAAAACATGTCATTGAGTTAAAGGGTGCCTTCTCAAAGCTCTAAGCCACCCTGCTGCCCCAAATTCAGAAACTATCCCTCCTGCTATTACACAAGGATAAGCATCTGTCCTAAAATCTGGCTAAAATGTCTGGAGAAGGAAGAAATGCAGGCTATATAGAAAGAAGGCCTATGTGCGGACGTGAACAGTAGCCTCTGTGTCTGTGTTTGAGGCTGTACGTGCTCATGTTGTGGATTCCTAACAGTCTACTAGGCAGACTGACCTTGATGAATATTTCAGGTGTGTGAAAGTAGGCCAGCTGCCTCAGTATAAAGACATGAAAGCCCACAAAGATTGGGACAGCTGCTAACAAAGACAGCTGAGGTGGTTTGGTCCGCCCAAACAATATGTGCTAATCTGGTTTTTTATTGCCCTAAAACACCTGTTTATGCTCACGTGCAGATTTATAATCATAAGTGGAAAAAAAATCAGGTTTTGAATCTGCACAGAGGACAATAAGAAGTACAAGTATTCTTACTTAGGGCTTCACAATGTAGTGCACATAACTAATTTTTAAAATTAGTGTCTGTCTGAGGCCTTTGCACTGAATTTAGATCCAGAAGCTTCTTTTTTTTTACCCTCTGAGAAGAATTATATATTTCTTCCTCTCTTGCACCTGCAACACAAGATTGGTGAAACACCTCTGGACACTTAAATCATCTGATAAGAAAATCCCATGTCTAGGACTCCAGTTGTGTAACAGGCTTCCTGCCTTGGATGCTGCACACATTGTACATTGTAATTTGAGCACTGAGGCGGGGTGCATCACTGTTTGTTTGACAGGCCGTGTGATGAATAGCGGTCCTGAAGCTGTAAGGATGCTTGGGGCAGCCTGTTTCTAGGCCAACAGGAGTGCACTGCGCCTACCATGACACAGCACTCTCTCCTGGCTTTCGCCTCTAACAAAAGATAGGAGAAGACACTGCAGCCCTGTGCTCCTTTTTAGTGACACACTGCACACTGATTTCACTGGCAGAAGTATGAAGCACAATGGGATACTCACGGTGCAGAGGAGGCACTGGGTACTGCTGCTCTGAGGTGGCCCGTATTTCCTCCGGAATGCCGGTCCCCTTGCTGACATAATTAGACGGGAAGATGCCAACGCGGTCTGCTATCATACCGGTCCACCAGCCCTCATCTCCCGACACCAGGGAATCCTTGGACAGGACTTCCACCAGATCCCCCTTCCGAAGGCTGAGCTCGTCGTCTGCAGTCGCTTCATAGTCGAATACAGCCGTCCAGAAGCCCGGCGCGGTGGGTCCCGCATCCGGCGCGGCGCTGATGCCATTCGCCGGTGTGGGCCAGCGAAAAACATCTTCCTCTGCTTCTTCCGTTGAGGAAACGCACGCGTTGGGACTCAAACTACTGTCCAAAGCGGGTTTGAAGACATCCATGGACGCGATCCATAGGGGCGACCTGGATCACTGCAGGCGCATCCACCTGACGCGGCTGGCTGCAGGCTCGGTGCGCCCTGCTTCTGCAACACACACGCGCGCACACGAAGCTAAGTAGCGGCTAATCCGGCACACAAACACTGCAGGGAACCACCATCCTGCTGCATCGTACGCCCCTCAGTCTCAGCTGGCTGCTATCAAACATCCAGCTCCTGCCTTCTTTATTTTCAATGCACAATCCTACACCCAGTCATCGCTGTAACTTCTCGGACGCAGTGGTCTTAAGCCAATTGTGCCAACGTGGGAATCATCCCCGGCGTCCTATTGGTGCACAGACACGTCAGCAACACTTTATTTCCCACCCTTCTCCCAGCGTCAAATGTTGCTACAAGCCAGTTAGTCACACAACAGGGAAACATTTCTTTTTTCTTCAACAGTCTCATTTTATTTAATTATTATCCTCCTTCAAAAAACAAAATAAACAAACCAGAAAAAAAAAAAAACACTCAACTTAGGATTTGATTCCATGCATAATTCCCTGAAATAAAAAACAGAATTCATAGCAAGGAGTAGAAAACAGTCATAAATACCAATCCTCACTATTTCAGTAATATGCTTAAATAATGTGTGTACGTGTCAATGGATAAATGGCTGAAATTCGTTCATTCATTTGTTTTTACACCCATTAAAACAGAATGTGGGATTCTGCACCTCACTTTTCTGTTGATCTGATTAAGTCCCAGCTCCCAAATTACAAAAAACTATAACTAGCCCTGAATGGTGCGTGTCTACACAGAGCAGACGCACTAAAAATGTTCGACATGTTTACTCAGCCTGACTGGAAAAGATTAATGAACAAAAGAAAATAACAGAACAAACTTCCACTATCACCTCAGTCCACAAGAAGCTGCTTGCAGTTTGGATGTATAGACACACAATATCTCTGCACATGCAGCTATAATATGGAAACATGGTGATTGATAAGAATGGAAGCTCACCAAAGATAGAAAACATGAACAGAAATGCTCACTCTGTTTTTTTTAACATGTCAAAAGCAAGTTAAAATTAAGAGATAATTGTATAAATAATTAGCGTACAGCCAAAGTTGTGTGTAGTAAACAAAACTTTGGCAAACTGTTATAAGTCAACAGTCAAAAGCAAAATATAAAAGCTTAAATTATGAGTTAGTTCATTTAGTTCATAAGTCATGAGTAACTATTTTGGCATGGTACCTTAAAGCAGGGGTGCCCAACTCCAGACCTCGAGAGCCGGTGTCCTGCAGGTTTTAGATGTGTCCCTGCTTCAACACACCTGAGTTAAATATAGAAGTCATTAGTAGGACTCTGGAGAGCTTGACTGTTTACCCAGGAGGTGATTCAGCCATTTGATTCAGGCGTGTTGGATCAGGGACACATCTAAAACCTGCAGGACACCGGCTCTCGAGGCCTGGAGTTGGGCACCCCTGCCTTAAAGTAATAATAAGTAAGAATGATAAAATGTAAGTCAAAAGCATGAGACTAAATTTAAAATATTATCTCACTAAGTAACCGAGTTAATAAGCGGAAAGTTTAAATTACTTTCAAGTGTCTAAACGTTCATCTGTATCATTTTTCCCCTCTTTTGGCACAAATGGGCTTCCATATTTAGATTTTAATGAATAAACTTAAACATTAAGCTAGTTTATCAGACAATTGCTCTTTCTGAAAGGCTTTTTTTTTATTAAGGGGCAAACAAAGACTTCAGCAATCTTGTGAGTGTGAAAGGAAAATTATAGATATATTTAACTACGAAAGATACAATGAAAACAAAGAAAAAAGAGCTTTTGATTTTTAGTCAGGGTTTCATCTACTGTTTCCTGAAAATATTTCTAAATGACTCTGACATTAACAAAAACCCCGGTCAGAAGTGGCTCTTTTTCTCTCTTGATTTAAGTCAGTGAAACCTCTGTTTGCATATGAAGCAGAAAGCAGTTTTTTTTAATTCCACAGAAAAAAGGAACAAAAGTGGTTAATTTCAAAACACTTTGGAAATTTGCTTTTTTATTTTTGACATCTCATTGCAGGCCAGGAAAACATACCCATCCATTAAAACGTGCCCCTTTTCTGTTACACAAAAACAAAGTTAAAAGAACAGTATTCACCTCATCAATGAAACGTTCCACAGTGTCTTACAACATCATCGACCACTAGTCCAGTTACTGCACGGTGATATTTCATTTCCATAGACTGAGAAGGAAAATAATAGACTGGCGCCTTGAGAAGTGATTTGTATGATTATGTTTCAAATAAAACTTTTACAGAATTAAGACGTGACTAAATAACAGAACCGATTTCGAGTCGCATCCCCGTGAAGACCAATAACAACATCATCATCATCATTTGTGCACAGGGGCGTGAAGCGGGCGCACAGCCTGGCTTCAGCACGGCAACATGCACAGCACACAAACACACACTGGCCAATGTTTCAGCTCAACACATCCTGGCAGATAAAACCAAGACCACAACCAAATAAACAATATAAATAGCCACTAAAGGCAGAGATAAACTGAAGAACACTGGCACTTTCTTTTGTTCATGGATACCTGCTGAACTGAAGATCAAAATATTTCCTGTTGCAGGGTTTTAACAAAGGGATGGTTAACAAAGTGACCCTAAAAAACAAAACAAATAGAGAACATAAATAAAAGCTTCACACTTCCACTGGCTCAGATGAAGTGACTGCAGATAACCTGTAGATGAGATGTGAGAGTTGTATTGTCATGCTTTTTTCCCCCCAGGACACCTAAACTGTGTCTATGTAAACATACACTGAAAGTTATGTACATAATGTGTTTTGTGTTGCATCTGAATTGGGACAGCAAGCCCCTCCGACTGTCTTCCTTCTTGTGCAGCAGTGGACCCATCGCTCTACACTGAATATGTGTGTGTGTGTGTTCATTTGTAAGAGAGAGATAGTGAGAGAGAGATAGGGTGAGGTGAGCACGTGTGGTCCAGGGCCAGGAAAACAGCATCCGATTCAGCCACGAGACGTATTTACAACACTGCTCACCACAAAGGAAGAACACTGAGGAAGAGGAGGAAAGAGTGCTAAGAAATTAAAGAAGGAACAACCACAGGGACCGGAGATTGACATCCCCCTTGTGGAAATACAGTGTCACTGCCATTTACTGTCACCTACTCTAAAAAAACCGTTTTTTAATATATATTTTCTTATATATATTATTTTAAAACCAATGATGCATCCCACCTCTTTGGTAATCTCTTGGGTGATTTTAAAATTAGCCAAGAATCAATTCTCACATACACTTTTTGCAAATTAATAAACATATTTTCTGACACTCTTGGGAGTTTTTGTATTTTTTTTTAAACTCTCATTTTAAAAACAAAGCACCATCATGTGTTAAATATAGTTCATTATCAATATCAGGCTGCTTTCAAATTCAACCTGGAGCCACCTGCTGCTCTCACACCCACACCTGCAGCTCTTGATGCTGAAGACTTTCACTCCGAACGGGAGCATCACTGACATAATGATAAGGTGATATAAAAACATACAGGCTAGAATTATGCAACACCTACAAAAATAATGCAATAATAATAATTCTAAGGAAGGAATTACAATATATTTGTAGAGGAAGGTTTCATTTCTTTAAAGCTGAACTAATGAATATTTCTTAACTACGTTTCAGTAACTAAATATTTGTGCTAAATGTCTGCAGTTGATTGCAAATGAAGTTAGCGTTCTGCAATGTCAGGTAAACAATTATTAACTTATTAACTTCTCTGGTTGCACAAAGGCTTTGGGTTGTAAAGAAATATTTGGGGAAACAGCCCTCAAATTGTCACTCTGTGAGTTAATAAACACTTTCTTGATTACTTAATGGTCTCAATAACCAGTTTCAGGTAATCTTGAATAAAACGTGAAGTTAATTTTCTAAATTATGGAAGGGAGATTATCCAGATCTGCTTGTTATGTTCGGGTTTAAAACACCAAGATGGTACCAGAGAAAACACCCAGCTCAAGGTTTTCGTGACAAGACCAACCAATGGATGATGTCAGGATGGCTGTGTCCATCATTTTTATAACAGTCTATGGTTCAACCCATAAATTATATATAAAGATGGGCGACATGTCACTCACACCCTGGTGGCTGGTTGCAGTATACTGTAGTTACTTCAATGCTGCACTCTAAATATTAACAAGAATTCTGACTTTGTTTTTAATTAAAGTAGCTTCTGGGGCTCTGGTGGACCTCTCTCCAGTAATTATATGTAGTTTGAAGGTTTTCAAACTACAGAGAGGCTCTAAAGGACACATAACATTTTTGAATTGATGTATTTTAACCTTAATAAACTTAAACTCTAAGGTTTTCTGCCTTAACTAAAAAGCCACTAAAAAACTGACAGAAACTCTCTTATGAATCCCAACAAAACCTCTCCCATTAACTTTGAAGGACCTTTTCTTTACTTAACCAGGTGATGGAGAATGAAGTGGACCTGGTGTAGCTAAAAAGCTAAGCGCACAACCAATTCATAGGAAAAGCTTTCTGTGATTGTACAGATAGCATCAAGATAGATAACGACATCTGGGCTAAGTTCAGCAGGTATGTGCTCCTGGCAGGCCCTTAATACCATGACTCCAGTCAGTTAATGCAGCTTTAAAAATGCTCATGCACCATTTTAGGAGGAAACTCTTGTGTTTCTCAGCAGAGCAAAGAGCTGGTCGGTGTGGGCAGCCACAGCAATCGCCTTTCCCTCCACAGGCACTCTGTTCAGTCCATAGTGACACCTTTTATTGGCCTTTTGCACATGTACAAGTAGAATTCTCCATAAGTAGAACTATACAGCAAAGTGCATGGAAGGAACAGTACAAAAATACCTCTGAAGTTATCTCTGCAGCAACACATTTTTTTTGTTTGTTTGTTTAGTTTTTCCTATTTTCAGATTTCTGATTGAAAAGGTGAAAACTTGAGTGAGACCAAGATATCAGTAAATAAATAAAATACAATGTCATACTTTTACCTAGGCAAGATACATAACTCTTAGAAATGTGAAGACATCGTTCAGTTATATAGTTTAACCCCCACCCTCCCCTCCCACTTAGCCACAGCAATCCTCTGTTGTTAGAGCAGAAGGTGACCACATTTAAACAAATATTCAAAATATACAGAAAATATGGAAATATATTATATATAGATACGTTTAGAGTACGGAAGTAATGTTCAGGGCAGTTTGACCATGTTCACGGTGTCCACCTCTTCCTCTCCTGTTTGAATGGTGATTCATCTGCCAGTATGAACGGCCACTGTCGCTCCCCATTTTCCTCCTCATGTAATTTCTGACAGCTCCATAGTGCTCCTCAGGAAACTATGCAAATAAAAATAAATACTATGAATCCATCCCATTTCATTATAATCATTTGTTATTCCATAGATCTGAAAATAGTTCTTTGATTCCTCTTTGTGTCCGTGTGTGTTCATTTTTGTTTCGTTTATTTTTTGCATTTTTATCCCCAAAATACTTTTTTTTTTATTTTTTAAAAAAAGTCGTTCTTGTCAGATGTTGAGAAAAATATAGACCTCTGATTAACTCAACCCTCTCCAGATATAAGACTGCAGTCTCTTCCAGTGGAAAGCAGGACCACCTCTTGGCATCGCCAACTTCCGTACGTGGTGGCAGCCCAATCCCAACTGTAAGCACACTCACACTGGCTCAGGGTCGCTCCTATATCAGCCAGGCCTGTTGGCACAAGAGGGCAGGATACACACCTCCAAGCATCCTTACAGAAGGGGTTGAGGGACGGAGCGGAGTAGGGAGGTGTATAGGAAAACCCTGGGTTTGCCTCTCCTGTCCTTTCATTCCATACAAGATTTACCTAAATTCCACAGTGAGAATTCACTCTTTTACCTCTGAAGTTGTACTTTAAACCTCTGTATGTTTGTATTCTGTCACACTTTTAGAAGCCCTCTATATGACAGTAGGCCTCCAGACTGGAGAAGAGGATGTAAAGGAACCAGAGGCTGAAAAGGAAGGCTGATGTGGCCAGTCTGTGTCCCCGGGGCCCGCCCAGTTCTCCTCCGATGTGGGCCCGGCGCCGGTAAAGCAGCACCGAGATGGCCAGGAAGGCGAAGATGGTAAAGAGAGTGACAGAAAAGGCCAGCGAGCCGGCCTCCACCACAAACGGCTTCCCTTTCATGTGCCAGTAAATAGCCGCCACTGACCAGGCAATGCCGATTCCCAGGAAGACATTGACTGCATTGCTGCCAGTCACATTCCCAATGGAGGCATCCGCGTAGGTGTCCTGGACTGCTGCTACTTTACTGGCGAAGGTGTCTGTAGAGAGAAACCATCTGTCATTAATATTTCAGATAAATCTCAAAATCTGCGATGGGGAAGATGACTGAATTGAAATTATATTTGGCAAATAGTGCTAAATAGACTTATACAGCTATATCCATATACTATATCCATTAGTATTTTGAATAAATGAGCAGAAACTAAAACTTTTCAAGTAAAGTTTCACAATATTCCAACTTTTATGTTAAATTTCAGTTCACGATGAACTTAAGGACTTGAGCTAATTTCATTTAGCCAATTTTGGGAGGAAGCTGTGCCAAATCCACACAATCACAGGGAGAACATGAAAGCTCCACAGAAAAGGGCCGCAAGCTCCAAACCCAAAACCTTCTTGGTGTCAGGCTGCAGCGCTGATCAAATCACAAGCTTCAAATAACCACCCAGAGGCGTTACCAAGATGGCTGCAGAGTACGGAAACTTGCACGGTTCAACCTTCAAACTCAGTCTCTTATAATAAGAAGCCAAAAATAATATAGCATTACATATTTAAGAATAATCAATAAGTCATTAACAGCAAAAATTACATGAGTTTACAAGTCAAAACAAAACTAATCTTAATTTTTGTGACTCAGTACTGGTAAAGTAAGCAACTGCTATTAGAACCCAAAAGCTGCTGACATCTCCTGATTATACACAAGGTGTCCTTTAGTGTCTATTCCTGATGCTGTGGGTTGGGACAATAGTAACACAGTTTTATTTACCTCCAGTGCATCATATTTAGAAAACAGGGTAAGTGTTACTTTTCAGCTTACAGGGTTAAGACTGCAAAGGAGTGTATTTGATTTTAACCCTGCAACTATGATCTATTCCTAAACCTGAACAAGAAGTCCTGTGTGACAAACTTTCAGACTTACTCCACTGCAACCGTTCCAACCTCTTAAGGCAGACTTAGCAGCTCTTTAAAGGAAGACCATCATCTCTAGACAAAGGAGACCTTGTGCATAATTTTAGGATGTCAGCGATAGCTAAAAAAAACCAAAACTCATTTAGAATAACAAAGCAGCTGATTTGGATGCAGATTTCTGGGCCCTTTGAACATGTTGAACAGTCACTTAGGTCATTACAGTCATTTTGGAGGAAATAAGAATATCAGCGCTCTTGAGGACAAAGCATGTTTGCTGTTTGAGTTCATAGTCAAAATTTTTCATAACAGAAATGGGAACCACATATCCATCAGCTGACATCAAAAAAATAATGAACACCATTTCAGAGCACAGATTTATATGTAATAAACATTGGTGCATTAAAAATGATGTGACCATTCTGCTATTCTTGGACTCACCTGGGACCGAGGTGCCGAGTGCCACAAAAACCACAGCAGTGACCGAATCCTTTAGGCCGATAGTGCAGCCGAAGTGAGATGCCAGGTCTCCGATGACGGCCGTGAGCAGGCCGATGATAATGATAGAGATGGTGAAACACGCCCAGCCATTCAGGTAGTCCGTGGGAGGAACACAAGCAAACAGGACCTTCCAGAAGACGGTGAGAAAGTGCATGACGTAGTCGAAACAGGATGGCAGCCGTTCTTCCCCCGTATCGTCCTCGTCCTCATCTCCTGGGTAAAAGTTGAGTTGAGTGGGGGGGGGGGGATAAAATAGGATGACAGGAAAGGGCAGGGAGGGGGGGAGGG
>VUQK01013346.1:0-18936 GCA_015106715.1 Bujurquina vittata | reverse complement strand
TTATGCCAACCAGGGTACTAATTACTGTCTTGTTGTTTTTCCTCTGCAGGTCCAGACTACTACCATGTGTATCTCAGTCAGCTTGAGTGGCTTTGTTGTCCTGGGTTGTATGTTTGCCCCCAAGGTCCATATCATCATGTTTCAGCCCCAAAAGAATGTAACCAGCCACAGGCTTAACCTTAATCGCTTCAGTGTCAGTGGGGCTGCCACCTCATATGCATCTCATGGTAAGTTTTTTTTCATTTTTACCCCTCTGTCAACATGTGTGCACAACATTATGGATTCAGCACAACAAATACATATTCCCACCCTCCACACCTAACAGTTGGCAACCATTGGCACGTTTTCATGAAATAGTGCCTCTGTTTTGCACAAAATTCCCTGGGGATTGTGGCCAAAGAGTTCAATTTTAATTTCATCTCTGACCTATCCAGATGTTGCTGTGCATACATCAGACACTGACTTTAGTGATGAGGTCGCAGATAATGTTTTATTCCTGATGACTCTTTGATGTAGACCTAGTTTGTGCATTAGTGCTGCACAGTGGAACAGTGCACCACCACGCCTATTTTAGCTAAAGCTTCCAGCAACTGATTTTTGCAGTGGGTGGTTCAGATTTGACTTTCTGCCCAGCAGACCTGCAGTTTTATCTGAATGTTTTCTCTCAGATGTTGTCTTGATTTCCACAGTTTCTCTAAACTCCCATTGCTTAATGACTTTTTGTACAGTGGAAACTGCAAACCAGAACTTAGGATATATTTAGTGCCTCTTGCATTCTAGATAAGCTAACCAATTATTTTATTTTTAGTTTGCTCAGTTGCTTAAAGCAGCCCAGCTGTTGATTGATTTCACAGGGTTTTTTCAACTGTGAATTGTTATCACCTGACAATTTGTAACATCAGTACAAGTCCCAGTGAGTAATTTAAGCTTTTGGGGGGAAAAAAAAGTTTTTATTGCTGCAGTGCAAATTTTACTTGTGTGTGTGTGTGTGTGTGTCTGTGTGTATTTTGCAATTCTGCGTGACAAAGATTGTTATTTTCCCTTGTTGCTCTTTTTAAGATTTTTATTTATTACTTTGGCAACAAAATAATCAAATATTTAACTATGTTTAGCTCCCTTGTTGCCAAAGACAACAGTCAGCGGAGCTGATCCAATACCGAGCAGTCCAGCGTCTGTCTGGCATCGCTCAACTTTTTGGTAAATTCACTATTTCTCGATCCTATATATTTGAAATCTTCTGAAAGGTGACCCACATACTTTTTAGGTAAGTCTTTACAACATCTGGGTGAGAAATTTTAAAATTTTGGACTTTTTGGATTTTTTTATGAGTTTTCCAAATTTTCAAGAAATACTGTGCGTGCCACGATCTGCAGGATAAGCAGGCCATTAATTATGAACAGAGCCCAAATGCAGGATACGGAGGCAGATGGTCAAACAGAAAATTAGTCTTTTATTATTTTATTAGACTGAAGGCAGGGAATCAAGGATCGAACACGGAAGTCTAAAACAGAACAGAACCTTACTAAAACATGACCCTGGGGAACTTGCTGAAAACTAACATAAAACTTTTTTTTTTTTTTACAAATTTTTATGAAATACTGGACATTGATGTTTAACCTTAGTCACTATTCTTTCCTTATTTACTGTCTTATTTTGCTGAAACTTGTCGTGAGTATTTGTTGGTCAGTGGCCAACAAAATAGTGCACATAGCTTTGTGATTTTTCATATATTTTCTACATTTTCATGAACTATTAAACATTGATATTTAAGGTCAGTTGCTACTCTTGTTATTTATTGGCAAATTCTTCTGAAACTTAGTATTAATATTCATTTGGCAAAGGTCTACAGAACTTTGCAGACAGATTTTTATTTTTATTTTACTTTTTTGTTTGTTTATAAATTTGCAAAATTTGTAAAAACTAAGAAAGTACCAGCTCATTGAGGGTTAACCTACTGCCAAATTAGTTTCCGTCCCAATAAACCACATATTGTACTAGTAAAACATTTGACAGCGGCTCTCTATTGGCCAACAGGTCTCATTTAAAGTTTCTGTCTGTGTGATTATCATCTCCTTTTTAACCCCCATCTTCCATTTCTTTTTCTAGCTGCTGTCAGCGCCCACTACGTTCCCACTGTGTGCAACGGGAGAGAAATTGTAGACTCCACTACTTCCTCTCTGTGACCACATCGACTCTACTAAATCTGCCCCTGCGACTGTTAGCCAGTTGATGAACATGATCCTCTTCTTTCCCCGCACACAAACATTAACATATGTACACATACACGCACAATCAGACATCTTCCTCGTGGACTAGAACTGTATCGTTTCACATATGTAGAAAGTGTGTAACTATATGGAAATTATTTTCTAGGGATGTATATACATGGAATCAAAATTGTTGTATGTAGAGAAACAAAAGAACAAAAAAAGTTTTTAGGAGGAATTTTTGGAGCCTTTGTTTTTGATAGCTTTGTTATGATGCAGTGTAAATAGACATGCGCTTACTCATGGTAGGAGGGGCTGTGTCCCTCAGTCTGGATGCACATTTGTGGCTCTGCTTGCCTCACCTGCAATATCCCACAGACTTTTTATTCTCATGCTTTTTTTGTAGGTCTCATTGTAATAACAAATGATGTATGTATTTCTATTGTGTATCTGTACATTTGTATATTATGCTACTGATGGTTCAAACAGCACAATGTCGATGGTCTTACAACCCTAGAGTGAATGTGGACTGAAACATAAACTGGACTGGTTAGAACAGCTGGAATGGACGTGTACAAAAATCCCTCAAATTCATTAACTTTCAGTTTGAGAATTCATCTATTCGCATCTTGACAGATGCGCTTTGCATCCTAGATCTATTTAAGAACTTAATGTGGCTGTTTTTGCAGGAAAGTTTGTTTTGCTTTTGATACAAATGTTCATTTTTTTCTATTTCTAATCATGGAATCCCTTTATCTTAATGGCCATAGTTCCAGACATGTGTTCACCAAAGCAACAGTATTTTACTCCCACTCTTAAACTGCTGTTTCTATGGAGGATTTCTGTAATGGATTGCTAATAATAACTAATAGCAGGGCTGAAAAGATACAGTACAACAAACACTTTTTTCTGCCTCAAAACTGTCAACACAGACAGTGCAGCAATAGTTGTTCCAACAAAAGCAAACTGGTGTCTTACCCTGTAATTATGAACTTTATGTACTCAAATGGAGGAAAATGGTCTGCTTTCATGAATACATGCTGAATTTCTCCAGCTGGAGGGGAATGGTAGCTTATATTTCTGTGCCCCGTAGATACAGTATGTGGTGATGTTTTGAATATGGCTATGTGCCTTAATGTATTGTTTGATAATGCTCCAGGTAGAAGTTGTAAAAGATCAATTTTACATTACCAGCTGCAGAGCCTGTTTGGTGAATGGAAAAGTGGTCTCACTATAGAGAACATGCAGTTAGTTTTATTCCCTAACAAGCCTTCTGCCATTGATTGTTTACCTGAATTATTGAAACGGCAACTCTGAGGAATCCCTGGGTTAAAATGACTTTCTCTACTACCCATATATTTCCCAGTCTGTTATTTAAAAATAATGAAAAGGGTATTTCTGATATATACCCATATATTTTTGCAGCTTAGCATCTCCAATAAAACGAGGGAGGGGAAGAGAAGCTCGTATACCATTAAGATTGAGTCTTTGACTCATTGAGTTATTGAAGTGTGCAGTTTACATATCTGTGTTAAATGTGTTGATGTTGAGAGGCACAGAGGAGCAGCTGGCTTTGGCAGTCCCAGAGAGGCTCACGAAAGGAAGCAGAGCACACAATGTCAGCTGCTGGCTGATCCCAGCTAA
Source organism: Bujurquina vittata (assembly GCA_015106715.1). Taxonomy (NCBI): domain Eukaryota; kingdom Metazoa; phylum Chordata; class Actinopteri; order Cichliformes; family Cichlidae; genus Bujurquina; species Bujurquina vittata. Next base: position 15,085 of record VUQK01013346.1, on the reverse strand, counting down.
CAAAAGGATGTTAGAGAAGAACTCATATCCATAAAGTACATAAAATTTATCAAAACATCCACACACATCAAACTGTCTGTTTCAGGCTGGAAATGTGGCAGACTCGCTGCTGGATGACAGTTCTGAGGTGGTGGAATAAATGATTGTTGCGAGAGAATTTAAATATTAGCAGACTAATTTAGCATATTTCATTTTAAACAAGGGACTCATGCAATAATTTATTGCATTTAAGGTGGTAGTAAATTATTAATAAATTGATCTTAAATGTTTACATATGATATGCTGTCTAGAATAAAGTGTGACTGTTATATTTGATGTTTTCAGCAAAATATGTGATCGGAATCAGTTCTTTTCTTCCCCAGTCGAGAATTTTGAAACTGTTCTCTCCATGTTCAAATTTCATACGGCAGATATGGGTAGAACTGTTGAACATTCATCTCATGGCTGGTCTACACCTTTGCGCAGCCTGTCTCCAAGAGCACCCTGTGATTCTCACACTGAATGATAGATTGAAAGAATTTCAGAGGATGCGCCAAGATGAGCCGACCTACATTGGTTCGTGTGTGTTAGGTGCAGAGAGCAGCAGGAGAGAGCGCTGTGGCAGAGCAGAGGGAAGCTGCTGCTGGATTATGTAAAGCACTCCCACAGCCCAGAAGTCACAGTGCTTCTATGGAAGCTCAAAGCATCTCAGAGATTCGCAGTCTTTGTTAGAAGAAGGCTTAGCCATTCACTCAGTGGTCCTGCTCCCACAAGATACACCCAGCATGGCGCGTTGCTATGGACAACCACCAACACATCCGCTGCTGGAATGTCTGCTTGTCCGCATGAAGAGGAGGGCGAGAGGAGGGGTGAGGAGTTGCCGAAAAAAGAGGAAAAGAAAGAGGGAAAAGCGAGTTGCTGGTTGTGATTCAAATTGGCAGTGACTGATGAGATTTGGCTCAGCAAGTCCCTGTACCCTACTCCCAGCTTTTAATAGTTGCACAAATAGAGCACTTAACCCTGTTCTCCACTCATTTAGTCCAGGGACCAGTCTCTGACAACAGTCTCACACTCTTCTTTTGACCTCATCTCTCACAGTCTGCCTGACCCCTTCAACCTTTCCCTCGCCACATTTGTCCACCTCATCTCCACTCGATGTGTGAAACTTGCCACACAGTTGGTCTCAGCCAAGACCACCTAAGCAAGACCAACAGACTGGTAGGCCGTACTTGAACTGAAGCACTTAGATCTGGGAGCCCACTGCAGCACATGCTATCGAGGCATAAGGAGGTTTGAAAGGGGTTTAACGGATGTTAGACAAAAGATTTGGAGAGTTTATGGGAAAATCTGTTGGAATTCAGAAGTAAAGGAAATGCTTTACTTTGAAATACATCACCTATCTGAGTTTATCATGTCATGGACCAAGTAACACTCTCTGGAACCTTCTTTAATTGGCTTTCCTCATGAATATCCTTTACAAGCAGCCATCCATTATGAACATTGTTCCTCTATTCAGCCTCTGCCAACTGCTGTGCGCTCTACAAAGATCTCTGTGCTATAGCCCCTGCTATATAACAGAATGTGTCCTTGGCCTCTTTGAAACAAGGCAAGATCTCTGCAGGCAAAATGAAGATGAGGTTTAACGAACTCTAGAACTGGTTAACCACAAAAGCAATAGTTCGTGTTTATGGTATGTGCAATAATGAGGCTGTGATGACATCATAATAATAAATGAGCAAAAAGCTGGTTTTGACTGCACATCCTTCTGTCTGTTCTGCTCAAAATATATCAATAAATGCAGACAAAATCCATGTTGAAGTGTAGATACATTTGTCTCGCCAGCAACATTAACAGCCCACATGGGCTCTACTCAAAGTGTGTTTTGGAAAATGTTGAAAGTTGGTTCCAGCACTCTGCCTCATCTGCTCCCCGAGTGATGGCACTCCAGTTAAACCATCTACTACAGAGTCCCACGCTTTTGGAAAATGCAGTGTGAAGGTTCAGTCACTTAAAATAAAAAAAGAAAGTGTTTATAAAATTGCCCCTTTATCTTTTTGGGGTGTCTTTTTGGTAATTTTCTATCTTTAACTCAGTCAGTAACATAGTTGTTCGACACAATGTGTGTTATGATTTGATGAAAGAAACTATTTTAATTTTGCTTTGCTCTTAGAAAAGTTAGGTACACATCAGACTGCTGTTAAAAATCTTCTCGTGTTTTATTTATTTAAATGGTTTCTGTAGAGGACAATTTGGACTCTTCTCTTGTATACTAGTGGTGATCGCCCTCCAGTGGTTAGCTTCAGTGATTACACTAATAACCATTACACTCAATGCTGTGGTGGAGTTTCCAGTCTCAATAAACACTATTACCCACCACAGTTTTACAAACCTTGGCTGGTAACTTTTCAGAAACCTGTACCTAAAATTTATGCTTGTGATGAAGCGAGAACCCAGACAAGAATCAAAGAGAACATTCAACTAAACACAGAGAGTTTGCCTTTTCAAATCTTAATGTTTGGCTGACCTCTGCAGGATGATATAGTGAATGCCACTGAAGATGGGAGCACTGTGAGGTCTTAGAGCCACATAGTCTTGCAGTTTCCCTCAGTTGCTTTGGTGCAGTTCTCACCACTCTTAATGCAGTCCTCAAAATAGTTAAGGCATTTTTCATAAGATAAATAACAACCTTTCACCTCCGTTTTAAGACTTAGATGCCAAATGTTTGTGGTTCTGTTTTGGGTTTTTTTTGATGTGATGCTTTACAAAACTGCTGAAATTGAGAAAATTAAATGATAGCATGAGAAAACAAAGAAAATATATTACTAATATGATATCTCACATCTCGTTGATGCCAGAGGTCAGAGGAGAATGACCAGACTATTTTGAGCTGATAGGAAGGAACAAGTGGCAGAGGGGTTTGAAACGCTGAATGTTTTCAGGCCACAGAACAAATCTTTTGTCTGATGAATAGTATCAATTCCACTCTAACAACTTAAAGCCAGAACTGCAAGTTAAGGAGAATTTTTAAAAGCTCTATTTGCCGTTACTTACATTGTAGAGGACGACTCTGCCTCGTCACCTAAATTCTGGGATTCAGCAGGTGGGGAACCCTAACATCAGTTGCAGTGGCTCAGAATGGGGAAAAGCATCACAACTCACAATAATTTCTATTGTGAGTTGTGACTCCTGGAAAGTTTCTTTGAGTGCAGGCTGCAATCTTCTTTGTGGATTTACACAACTGAATTCAACAAGATGTATCTTAGCTGATTTCCATCCCCTACACATACTGACAGTATAGAGTTGGTATAAAGGTTGAATTGAGTGAATGAATCTAAGCATCATCAGCTCAAATTCAAACTCATCTCTGCTACACTTGTAACCTTACAATGAGCATGAACATCACAGCAATGTGCACCAGTCCACCACAGAGCTCTAAAGCCTGTTTATCCTCCACTAAACTGCAGTATTTTCATGCAACCTTTGAATAACATAAGTTAGTCTACCTCAGTTTTGTAGGATGTTTCACAATATGAAAAATCATAACCTCACATCATATACAGATCCAACATCTGATTTTAGAATGTAAGCTTAAATTTCCCGTTTATCTTTTATCTCCTTGGAAATACAGCTGCCGGACCTTTTAGGTCACACACTGTGTGACAAACGTCAGACACTTTGTGTGTTTGCTGATATTTGTTGAGAATTTAGAAATGTTGCATTTGCCTGCAACACATTACTCGCTTTATTTTCTAGTTAGATGCTGACAGCTTACAGACATCTGCACTCAGTCTGTTTTGAAAATGTAAGGAGTAGAAAGTATAGATAGTTGTGTAAAAATGTAGAGAGTAAAAGTACAAAGTACTTACTGAAAATACCTGAAAAAATTTACTTAAGTACAGTAACAAAGTATTTGTACTTTACTTCCCAGCTCTGGTGACAACATATGAGCTTTAAATTACAATACCCATTTCAAAAAAGTTGGGCACTGTTTAAAATGTAAATTAAAAAATAAAATTCAGTTATTTGCAAATCTCTTAAACCCACATTTTATTGAGAAAACACAAAAAAATTTAACTCAGACATTTTATCATTTCATGAAAAATATTAGCTCAGTTTGAATTTAAAGGCAGCAACACATCTCAAAAAACGTTGGTCCAAGGGGCAACAAAAGGCTACAAAAATAAGTGGTACTAAAAATAAACAGCCAGAGGAACATTTTGCAAGTAACCCCCAGAGGTGAAGGGAGCCGTATAAGAACACTGTCATGTTGAAGAAACCAGCGACACCCAGTGTTCTTCTGCTACTGTAGCTCATCTGCTTCAAGCGGTGACATGTTGTGCTTTCAGAGATGCTCTTCTGCATACCGTGAACGAGTGGTTATTTGAGTTACTCACATAAATCTCAGCTATTTTCCTCTGACATCAAAAATTTCCAGGAAGATTACCGCTTCTCACTGGCTATTTTCTTTTAGGGACCATTCTCTGTAAATCCAAGAGATGGTTGTGTAAAAACCAGACCACTGTCAGGTACCAACAACCATGCCACATTCAAAGTCAGATCGCCTTGCTTCCTCATTGTGATGCTCAATTTGACACAGCTTTTACCCAAGTTGTTTTTTATTTTCACTTCTAATTGCTGTTGTTGCATTTCTATCATGTTTGTGCATGCTTTATATCATGACATGTATACACTTTTTAAATGTATTTGTATTCCTCTTTTTAGCACTCTGAAGCACCCCGAATGACCTTGTATCTAAATTGTACTCTACAAATATATTTGACCTGGCCTCAAGATGTTGATCGATTTCTTAATAGTACGTTGACAAGATAATCAAACTGAGTCACCTTATACATAAATACATCATTATTTATTTGATGTACATGGACAGTCAATACCACAACCTCAAAAGCATAATATGGCAAATTCAACTTTCAATTTATGTAGTTCTCATCACAATAATTTCAAAATAAAATAAAAATAATTAAAATAGAGGACTAAATATTGACTGTATATGGCAAGAAAAGAATCTGTGTAAACATCTATGGGAGATGGAAAGGCAAACCATTGTTTTCCTTATGATGAACTATACCACAGCTGACTATACACAAACTTAAGAAAAATAAAACAAAACAGGACATCATAAATAGGTCTTTATTTTACCCTGAGCTCTTCTATCAACTTTTTCCTGAAATAAATTTGAATCAGAAATTCATCAGGAAGTGTCTGTCACACACCTGACAGTCTTTGAACTGGACAGCTCCGTCGTACCAAGCTTTAAGGCCACCATGTTAGTGTGACTCATCTGAACATTGTTCTGATGATGCGTCTGTGTGTGTGTATACACACACATATACAACCGGTTTTCCAGGTATCAAAGCTCATAAAGGGAGGGTGGTTAGGTAAGGGTCACAAAGTGGTACAAGTCTCTTGAGGGTCTGATGTCTCCCCTCACTCCATTCACGTTACTATCAGTCTAGCTCCACACTAAAGCTTTTGACTGAGCCGAGTTTAGCTGCACGTTTTCATAGTTCTCTCCATTCCCCTAAAAAAAAAAAGAAAAAATTATTTTTGCAACAGTATTAAGGGCCTTTTTCATATATATGTATAAGTATAGTGATCACGTGTCTCTCACCTTGGATGCTATGGCCTTGAGTTTTCCAAGTAGAGAAGGTTTTGTGTACACAACTTCATCCTCCATGTCTGCCTCGTTCTCTCCCTCCATCACAGCACAGCTGTCAGCCACTGGCATTTCACATTCCTTATTAGCAGACATCACCAGCCGGGAGTACTTATACTCCAACCTTGCACAGAGACAAGTGACAGAATCAATACTGCAGGAATTTACAAGACAGAGAAACATGTCCACATGAATACTGTGATGTGACGGAGACAGGGTGGAAGGAGAGACGGGACCCAATAATAATGGAGGAGAAGAGATAAAGGTACAGAAAGAAATACGAGAAACATACAAAGTAAGGGCAGACACATTTTACAGCAATGCTGAGGAAGGCGGGGAGGGGAAACAAGGGGGAGTATATGCAAAGGAATTTACAAACAAAAGAAAATAAATGAAATTAAATAATGACATTAGAGAACAAGAAGCTGAAGATACCGTTTGTTCTTCTTCCAGAAGTAGCAGGTCAGGGAAACGAGCAGCACTGCAGTGAAAGCTCCCAGCCCTGCACCAAGCTGGACCCAGAACTCCATGCCCTCACATGCCAATGTTTTCTTTGCAGGCAAGGGCACACCTCCCATGCACAGCTTTGGTTCAGTCCACACATACAGCAGCTCCTAAGGATGAAAATACGCATATGAATAGGACAGAGCATACACTGATAAGTGTAAATAGAAATTTGAAGTGTTTAACAGGTTTGTCTTTATTCCAGCAACCTGCATTTTAAGTGAAACCAAAACTGTTATAGTGCTGACTTTAGGCTCGGAGGGCTTTTTCTATATAACATGCATGCATTTTATGGATGCTAACAACCTTTAGGCTTGTTAGCACCCATAATAGGTGAACAGCTTTGGAATTATAACCAGTTTGGCTGCTTGGCTAGGTCTAAAATGGGATGAAAATTTTAAAGTCTAACCTTATATCTTCCAGTACTCATAGACAAAAGTATGTCCACACACACCTGCTGTCCTCCCTTGCAGACTCCCTCTATCCTATGGTAGTCCCTCTCTGTGCATGTAGGACAAGCCCCTGAGCTCTCCCATAAGAAATTAAATGTGCAGCCATCACACGTTCCTGCAGGGCACTGACTGAAACACCCAAAAGCACAATTTGTTCAACAGTAAGTTATACCACACCACAGAAAAGTGCAGCAAGTGAAAATCAGAGAAGTTGACAAGGAGCACCTGGGAACTGAGAGCTCCCCTTTAGTGCTCTTGTCTGGGTTACAGCGAAGTGTCACCACCGCACTCCGACCTGCGTCACAAGATGAAGTTGGCTCCAAGGACCTTACAACAAAAAACACAGAAAGAAAGAACCTTAACACACAGATTTTTTTTTTTCCATAAATAATGTCTGAATTGATAGCGACACCTGTAGTAAAAGTTGACATCAGGGACCTTCTTGGAGGTCTGGGGATACAGGTCTGGTCTTAACCTTATTCCATCAAGGTTAACATCCACAGTTGCCCCTGTTAATATTCATAGAAATATATCTTTTATTAATATGTCAACTTTCAATGTGTCTTTAATCTTTTCTCTTCTGTGACACAAGTTTAACATTTAAAGACCATCATGACCCCCACAAATAGAGAACTTTTAATCATCTTTATGTGTCTATGTATTCTTTTAAAGCAAAAGCAGAAGCACTGGAGAAAAAAAATCCTAAATTCAGTTCTGCTCACTGCAACTGTCTGTATCTGACGCTCACTAACCAACGAACGTGTCAGCCAGGTTAATGGACTGCGAGGAAAGAGCTGTGTTGAATCCTCGCCCACTAGCTGGGATTATTGTTGATTGACAGATGAAGGTCTTGACAGCAGTGGGCACTTCTTTTTCTTTCTGGGAGTCGGTGATGGATAGGTCTGTTACGTTGTCTGTGCATACTGCCAACTGACCCTTAAAAAAAGAAGAGCAAATAGCAATGGCCTTCACATTGTGCAAAACACCTTTAAAATGGCAGATCTGCTGCATGCGTTTTCATCTTAGCACACCTTTCCTCCACAGAGACTGATATTGAAGTGATGGAAGTACTTGGTTCCTTTAGAGGTAAAGCTTGGACCGTTCATCAGTGACCCCACAGTCCCAATTGAGCTGAAGTCAAAAGTCAGAGTGACATTTCCCTCTGTGTAGGTGAAGTGACAGTCACTATAGCATAAACTGTGCTCCTGGAAAACAAAAACACAGGTATCTGGTGTATTGCCTCATGAATGACAAGAATTAACTTAATTTCTTTCTAAATCTCAGCAACAAACCTTGTCACTTTTGCTGGCAGGTCCACAGGATTTGCAGGCATCGGGGCCTGGTGCAGCGTGAGGCATCAGGTATGTGTTAGGTGGACACTCTGTGCACTGGCTAGTACTTGTGTCTATGTAATGTCCAGGTGGGCACGGCACACATGCAGAGCTGGATGGTTGAGCACTGACGGCACAAACGCGACACCCTGAGGACACTCCATCCACCGCGTTACTCACAGAGATGGAGTAGATTCGCGCCACATCGCTGATATACCGACGTACCTGAGGTAGAGAGCCAAATACACAAAATGAACAAACTGTATTTATGCTTTATGCAAGATAACATTCTGCTCGCACTTGAATTTGACACACTCCAGCAAAAGCAAAAAGTGACTTAAAAGGCCAAGAAAAAAATCAATCAAGTTTCACTAAAGCAAGCAAAGATAGAAGTGCCAAAGATAGTTGTGCAAAATAGTGAATGATCAGTGAAGCAATAGTATGATTACAATCTCCCAGGTAAATTAAAGTACAGTGCTCAGGGAGTGTCAGGGTCAGGTGGGTAATATTCTGAGATATTATATATAATGTCTTGACAAGTCATAGGTTTGCAAGAAAACACACACACATGCACACACACGCACACACACAGAATACCGCATGGTCAGTTACCACTTTCATGTCAATTTGCTACACATAGTGAAAGTTTAATAAGAAGGTGCAACATCTATCACCTGCTAAAGCTATCACCTTGTCTAAATAAGCATACCACTTCCTTCTGAATCGACCCAATTCAAAGCATTGTCTCTTCAAAGTCTGGGCTACAATCACAAGTATTTTCTTGTTACACAAATGATATCATTTTACTAATTGCATTGCTAAAATTATGATTAGGTCATCCACTGCGGGCACAATATACATAAAGAGCTGACATCTCTGGTTTGATGAAGCTGATCTAACCTGTGTTACCCCATCCATTTTTATTTTACTTAGAAGAACAAACACAGCTGAGAAAAAATATTTGCTCTTATTTTTTATTTTCTTGCAGATCTGTCACACATTTCAGATCAAACAATTAATTATACTGTACAGCGATAACCCGAGCCAATACAAAATGTATTGTTTAAGTGATGATTTAATTTCTAAAAAGGGGAAAAGGCTATCCAAATCGACTTGGACATGTGTGACAAAGTAATTGCCCCCCTTTGTTAAATCATGAATTAACTGTGATTCACCACATTTTCTGGAGATCAGTTTCATTAGCCACAACCATGCCTGATTACTGCCAGACCTGGTGAATCAAGAAATGATTTAAATAGAAACAGACAAAGTGAAGCAGGCTAAAAGATCTCAAACAAGCAACAGATCATGGCACAATCTAAAGAAAAGGCTAAGAAACAAAGTCACTGACATCTATCGGGGTTACAAAGCCATTTCTAAGTTTTCCCATTACATCTGGTTTAAAGCTAACAGCATTTCATACAAAGATTGTCATACCAACAGTCAAACACGGTGGTGGTGGGCAACTTGTCATAACTGATAGAACTATGAATTCTGCTCGCTACCAGAATATCCTGAAGCTCAAGTGCATTTGGGTTATTAATACTGCAGAACACCTCTAAATGACTAATAATAAAGATTTTGGAGTGGCCTACACAAAGTCTGGACTTAAATTCAATTGAGATATTTTGGCATGACCTTTAACAGTTTGTTCATGCTCAAAAATACTCCAACATGTCTAAAATAAAACAATTCTGCAATTCCTCCACAGCAACGTGAGAGACTCATTGCCAGTTATTGCAAATGCGTGATTGCAGTTCTTGCTGCCAAGGGTGGCACCACCAGTTATTAGGTATAGGGGGTAATTACTTTAAGTAAAGTAAGTTTGGATAGTAAATAAAATCATCATATAAAAACTGCATTTTTTTAATCAAATTATCTTTGCCTAATATTAAAACTTCAGGGGTTGCATTTGATTACAGCAAAGTATTAATAAATATAATTCACTGACAGCTTTAAAGTGAATAAAGTTAAAAGTATCTGTGTGGAATTGTGTACCTGTACTCACATCTGAAGCTTGGTTAGTCCTCTGGAAAGCCCACGTGTAGGAAACTGAAGCATTCTTTGTCATGATGTGTGTGTAGGTTTGTCTCATTTGATTTTTCTCCCAAGACTCCACTATTTTAGTACTCTTCCTGTTTACATCCTAAAAGATTCATTCAACAATTTTTTTAATGTAAAATATCTGTATGAGGACACTTTTCACAGCAGCAAATACACGTCATGTGCTCTTCTCACCATCATGAAGTAGAGCTCACAGTCGGCTGTACACGAAGTTTCAAATTCAAATGTGATACGACCAAATTCTGTCTCTGAATGGCTTGACACTGAAGTAGGAAGTCTGATGGCAAAGAAACAGGAAGATATGAACAGAGAAGAAAGGAATTAGTCACAACTACAAGAAACAGCTCAGTGGCAAAAGTGATAGAGGCTGAAAACCCCAAAGCAACCATCCTTACTTGAATCCAGGAACATGGAGATTAAGGATGAGGTAATCATTATCTGAGCTCCCTGCTCCAGTCTGGATGTGATCACCTGCAACCTCCCAACCTATAAGTGGAAAAATCATCTGTGTTGTTGCCGTTTTCATTGGGGGTGCTGGTGTTGTCTGTGTTGTTGTTGTCACTGCATGTGACTGCTGTTGGCGTTTTGCTAAGCTAATTGATTGCTATTGGAAGCCAAATATTTACCATGTTTTAATAAGTCATCCGACTTGCTGCATAGTGCAGATTACAGAATGTATTATGGTCAAAAAGAGCAGAATACAGAGAAAGAGTAAAAGTGAGCATACCTTGCCAAAAACACCTACCATTCATACTATCACACTTGGAGTTGCCGACATTAAAACACGAGGTCTTCATGTTAGAGGGAAGAACATTCCACCATTTGTACTCATAATCCAAGGTGGGCTCAGAGCCTGCAGGGCAGTGCTGACATGCTGGGGATGCACAATGAAAAACACAATTGGGAAACAACATGAAGCAGAAACAAAGAGAAGAAAGAAATTAAGGAATGTAAGACACAAAATTTTCAGTACGTTTCATGCCATCAGAATAGGTCCCGGGTGGGCATGGTGAACAGGTGGCCGTGTCATTGTTATAGAAACCAGGATTACAGGGGGGGCAGGGCTCTCGTTTTCCACTTGGAGGCAATGTCACAGCTCCAGTCACATTCTCAAGACAGATCTTAGGTTCAATCCACTTATATATGACCTGTGTCTGAAACCAGACAGAAAAGGTGGGCGTTGGAACAGAGGACAAACTGTGATTATAGAATGAGTCTCCACAGGGTGTTTAGTAAGGAGGTAGCCTCTTTTCTCTCACCTTGCCTTCATGGTCACATGCTGTGTGGATCTGGAAATAGTCCTTCTTGGAACAGGGAGGTCTGTCCTTACATGTAGCAGATCCCTCAGCTATGAAAAGCGGTGATAAATGATATTAATATTAGCACAGGAAAATATTCATACTCCAGAATATTCATTTACCCAGCCTCAGGTGTACTAAATTAAATATATGTCATGTACTGAATATGCTAGCTGTTTGCAATCACTTTTAAATGACTTTACTAAACAGAAAATGAATTAAATGCATCATATGGCGCTCTATCGAGGCAGAGTAACCTTAGTAAAAGCACTGGAACCGTCTGTTCTTTAAACTTACAATTAAATTGTATTAGGCGGTGTTGAACAATCTGAACAATTCATTTGAAGAACAAAGAACAGCCTTATTGCAGCATCAGCTGGTTTTGTTTTTTGTCTTCATATAACATATTACTGAGAACATTTTAAAAATGATCAGTACTAATTAAAAAATAAAAACAAGAAGTGTATTCAGTAGAGCACATACAGTACCTCCGCCACCCCAAATTTTCTATGTGCCGATCCTTTGCTGCAATAAATACCACTCAGTGTCGTCATACTCCATCATAAATTACTAGATCACAAATTTATTTTATTAGCTTTTAAAAACTGTAAAATACATTATTGTATTCAGTTTATACCCCCCAAAAAAAGAGAAAAAAAAAACAAACATTTGCTGAGATATAATTGCATATTTATATGTGATTTTTGTGTTGAGTTTGTGATAAATACTGGGAGTTGAAATCATACAACAGAATGTCAAATCTTTAAATATTTACTGCTTCTATTGTATCTTGACTTGGGGACAGCAGGCACTGGCACTTTAAGAGATTCTAATGCATTGGCTGCTTTAAATATGGAAATATTTTCAAGTAAATCCTTGTTAAGAAATATACTGACATAAAGATCAAACATCATTCTTGCTACCCCAGCTGCAAAAACCTGCTATTCCCCTGTGATCACACAAGTTCGCTGTGCTGAGCTAACAAGCCTGTTTCTTTTTCTAAAGTTTGACAACTGCAACTTAAAATAGGACAAGCTCTCTCTATATCCTTGTGATGCGTTTCTGTGAATAGTAGTGATAGCAATTAGGCCTATAGTGCAGATTCATACTGCCGTTGTCAGGATTCAAAATAGACATGAAATGGCAAATATAGTTTTCTATCCATACCTGCATACTGAGTGCTGGTGCTACAGGGGGTGCAGGAGCTGGCACCATGGCCCGAGTAGGTGTCCCGAGGACAGGATTCACACGAGGAGGAGCCTGGAACGCGACTGAACGATCCCGGCTTACATGGAAAACACTCTGATGTGTAGGCAACACCTGGTCAAAAAATAAAAGACAGAAAGACGGAGCGGTTTATCAATCTAATTTTTTAATCATTGTTTAGAAAGAGAAAATAAAGGAAACAGAAGTATTTTTACCACCTTCAATCTGAACGTTTTTCAGCAATGCAGGATTCACCACTTTCTTCCCCATCGTGACACCTCCTGTCCTCCAGTAAAGGATGTTGGTGCCAGATTTCAGGTTCACCTAGAATACACAAATCCATGTGTCGTCAGCATGGCATTAAAAATTAATGCATCTGAAATTTAAGAAAGGCCACTTTAACTCTATAACCACTTACCTATAAAGCATAAACCTTAACAGTGCAAGTTCAGAATTTAACTACGCAGTATGTAGTACAACAGTAAATTAATACGAGATGGTTTGTTGCATAAGATATAATGCTATGCAAGTACATTATTGTTTTACTTCCTTATTAAGGAAGTAAATCTCCATGAAGAGTCGAACAAGGCAATGAACAAACATGTTGCCCTATGCGTGCATACTGCTGAACGTCCTTTGATTTATTTCACATTGTAACCATTTTCTGGAATTAAACAAATCTAATCTAACCTGCTAAAAGAGGCAAAGAGTAGCACCTTTTAAACATCTTTATACTGCATTTAAACATCTACCAGCAATACATATAATTGTATTTTTTTTTCTATTCACAATGTAGAAACCAAGCTATGCACATGTAGAAGCTTACAGTGTGAGTGGAAAATTACTGGAAACAGTAAGACATGATGCCAGCCTCTTTCTGTGTACATGCTTCCTGCTTCTATCCGTTCCCTGGATGCTACACAATACATTTGTCTTGGAAAAACAAGGCCAGCTGCCAGAGATCTGTCTACTCAGCATCTTGCAGTGTGAGACATTTACCGTATGAGTTGCCCATTCGCCATGCTTGGTGAGCTTGAGCCACTTCTTGTCATCAGACTGAGCCATCTCTTGACACTGATCATTCTGGATCTAAAGACACACAATCAGAACAAAGTAGTCCCCAATTTTTCAAGGCAATGCTTCATTACTATATTATGTATGATTGATACATTCATGCGCAAACACATGTACCACATCACTGCACAGATATTGTGTAAGCATGCATGCATGAGTGTACATTAAATTTGGCTAGGTTAGTTTTATTTAGACATAGCAGGTTTCTAGTAAATAATACTATGGATATATGTACATGCAAACAACAACTGAAAGCAGATGTTTCCACTGAAAGACAATGGATACTCACAAAGAACTCAAATAGCAGGTTGCTGTCAGGATACTGGTACTCAAAGCTAACAGAGCCCTGTTTCTTCAGATGCACAGCATAGATGAGAGAGACCGTGCATTCATCCCTGTTGGACTCCAGATAGTTTCCCTGAGGAACCCAGGTAGAGCTGCAAGGAAGAAAAAAAGAAAAAGAAAAAAGAAGAGGTTCAACAGTGTTTTATCAATTCTTACAATTACACTTTCACTGTTTTCTTACGTCCAACTCAATTACCTGTTGCAGGTGAGTCTGTTATCACCCTGTGGGCTGTTCTCCAGGGAGGTTGCTAGGCTACTAAATCCGACAGGCATGGAATCCCATTGGTCAAAGCGGATACCGCTGCCAAGGGAGTAGCTTCCTGCTGCACACTGGGTACACTCCTGAGCCGACATCTCCAGGAACTCCCCAGCCTCACATGAGAAGGCTAGCCGATACAATGAAAGCGAAAGAGGGGGATGGAAAGAAAACGTTTAAGTCTTTTCCCAGCCTTCTTCACATTCTACTGCAAAAAGCACTTTAAAAAAATGGTCATGTGAATCAGAGCAAAATCACATGCCGGAACGCAATTATATACTTTCTGAGGCCCAGAGACCTGTTATTATATTTCTAGTAACTTAAGTTAACCTGAGTATTTTAAAAGCCTCCTCTTGAGACACTGACATCATTTACCGACTGTCTTTAAACCACTTTGAAAAGCTTTTTCTCATTCCACAGTGTTGGATGTGAACATTGTACCATTTTTTTCACTGTTAAAAATCAGAATTCCACTACATTGCCACTTTAATCGTGAACATTCTACAATGTTGCCACTGTTGACATGAACATTCTGCCCAGTTGCCATGGTAGACGTGAACATTTTTATCCTTGTCCCTCTTCCGTTTTGTGCCCCAGAGAGGTTTCTTTTTTGCCTCTCCATCTTTAGCTACCTGTCATCAGATAGTGAAAAATGTCACAATCGAGCGCATTCTAAAAAGTTAATTGAGCGCCTTTTATGTGTGTGTGTGGGGGGGGGGTAGGAGGAGGGGAGTTGAAGTAGCAAAGGGGCACCCAATCAGCACTGTGCCTCTGTTATTGATCATATCATATGCATATCTGTTAAATTGAGAAAATGCCGACTAGCGATATAATTTTCCCGCATCGCTTTGGCAAAACACCCCCCCCCCCCCCCCCTCCGGCGCCCCGCTTTGTTGCCA
>VUQK01013344.1:0-11867 GCA_015106715.1 Bujurquina vittata | reverse complement strand
TGTAAATATAGGGGTTTTATAATTTGTAGGGGGGGGGGGCTTCAGAACATTTTGAAGCAATTAATGCAAAAATAATTAAAACGAAATGCTACAAAAAATATTAGGTGAATTTTATACAAAATGAGACCTTCATATAGTTTTCCAAGAAGCAAAATTCACGCTGAAATACAGAGTATAGGGTATGATCCACAGCCTGCTGCTATCAGTGCATGAACAGATATATATGCAATAAAAGTCTGTGTTAACAGCATCTTTCCAAACACGTTTCACTGTTATGCAGACATTCGTCATTTTATGGTATCTTATTTGTAAAAGTGGGAAAAACACAGACAGCACAGTCCGGACTTTTTTGGTCTGATATGAGTGAACCATTGTATTTTCCAGCAGTGCTTGGTGTTCACTAGCACTGTGTCTCAACAGCACATGCACTTTCATTGCACAACCCATGTGACATTTAAAAATGTGTAGTGTAATCGGATGTGTTCAGTGGTTATTAGAAAGAACTTGATCCTGAAGGTCCTCTTTTGTTAAACAGGTTTACTCCATATGCCTGTCATGGATGTCACAATCTTACTATTTATTCTGATCACCAAAGTTTAAATATATCTAAAACTGTCAAGATGGTTTCACTGCTTTGGTGCATTTCTGTCATACATCAGATCAGATGGTAAGTCCTGGAAAAGGTCTGGATGAGGATCTGTGTTTTGAAATCTATAGATGGAAGGATGCAGGTACTTATTCACATGGCTTGATTATGTGACCTAAAGTGAGAGAAAGAGAAAAAAATCCATTTACTTGCAGTAAACACAGGCAAATTAATATTGCAGCTGCATACACAGAAAGAAAGCACATTTACCTTGTGTATGTGAGGAGGCATTTCATCCTCTGAACTCTCCTCTGTTAGTGGTTCATGGTGTCGCGGTGCTGCTTGACCATCCTCTGCCCATCCTCCCATCGGCACGCGGGCTGACCTCACTATCTTTACCCCTGGACCAAAAGAGTCTTTAAAACAGACAGACAGCAAATTAGCATTTAACACACATCTATGTGGCAACTGTACAGCTACTTTACCTACTGTAAAACTCAAATACTCCAGAAGACATAGTTATACTGGGCCAGCATTAATTAACTGGTACATAAGGTAGGCCTTGTGTACCAGTTCACTCCTCATTTTTCTCTAATGGAAACCATAATTCACAAAATGAACATCATGAAGGCTTACTTACTAGTAAGCCTTCGCAATAGAGATCATACACTCATCAGCAAAATGTTTACTGAGGTCATAGATCAAGTGAGCTGAAGAGTCATTTTTCCCATAGACTTCTATACAACCAACTCCTTTTTTTGAGTCGCCCACTTATGGTCATATGAAAGAATGCAGGTTTAAAGCACTTTGCATCCGCTTCACTTTTCAGATCCAGAATCTACAAGTGTCTTTTATATACAGTCTATAGGTAGAACTGAGGAATACTTGTATTTTTCTTGCCATTAATGTTTTTCCAGTGTAGGACAGGTTTTCATATGTATACATCCCTTCATCATAACAATGCTGCTGCAAAAAGTAAGGATTTATTATAATAACCTTAAAAAGGGACTAATGTTAAAAAGAAAAGCAAGCAAGCAAAAACATAGGTACCAGTTGTAGGTCCACTGTGGTGTCTTTTACTGCTGCTCTGTGATGTTGCCCCCTCGTGGCCTAGAGCAGTGCCGCTGTTGGCGGAAGCTGAAGTGGGAATGGCACTAGGACTGGGAACAGTGGTGGGGAAAGTGTGTGAGCGAGGGAGATGTCTTGAACGATGATTGGGTTCACTCCTTACTTCATCTGGGATGCTGTCACTGCTTTCGTCACTCTCCTGTCTGTGCCAAGTGTGGCGGGACAGCTCGCCACGAGACTGCTGTTTATGTAGCTTCAAGTAAAAAAGAAGAAAAAGAATGAGAAACATGACAATGGCCCAGGATGGATAAGATCTGTGAAATATTCATAATACCTCTTATGCACATATTTTATGCAGGCACATACCTCATGTATGTAAAGTGCATGGATGCTCATCTCAGTGGAGGCATATTCTGATAGGACTAAACTGGTTAGTTGACCCTCCCATGCACTGCTGCCTGAGCTCACAGTTCGAGCGTCGGTCCTATGGAAGGAGAGAACAAATGTTGGACACAAGGCAATGGCAAAGAGAAAATTAGTTCAGATTAATCAGAAAGAGTATTTTTCCTACCCCGAGCCTCCCATTGCTCTGCCAGTGTACCCAGCAGCCCTGTGAGCTGCACTCAAACTGCCTCTCAAGTGGAGGCTACTGCTAATTGGTGAAAGAGAGCGTAAGGCAGATGCCCCATCACTTATGCCAGTTGTTGCATGATTTATTAAAGAACTGTCCCGGCCAAAATGAACTGAGGCCAGTGTAGACGGACCTGTCAAGAGGTTTGCGATGAGACTCCGTGGCTAGAAAAGAAACAAAGAGCGTAAATCAATTTTTACCAGTGAAAATGTAATTAATTTGATTAATGATGCACGCTAGTTTACCAGCGTACCTCAGACTCTGACAAAGACATTGGATGTGAGTCAGAAGGAGCCCCTGTGGCTTCTCTGTGAACTCTTTCTTTCAACTGGCTGATGAAGTGTGTTGTCTCTTGAGGAGGTTGCCACTGGGGGTTGGTGATGGCAAAGTGCATCAGCGATAACTCCGTCTTCCCATCCTCCGCCTGCTGATAAATAGATGCTTCCGTCTTCCCCTCTGACATCCACTACAGAAGTAGGATGAATTATCAATCAATCAATCAATCTAATGTATGCCAAAAACACTTTTGAGTTTGCATCTACATATGTCGGCAGTATGGCTGCTCTGTGGCAGTCCCTCACCGCAGGGTGTCCATGCTGCCTGATGTCCATCTGAGCAAAAGAGCAGGTGTCTCCCACCCCGATCACCTCCACAGTAAAGTTTCTGAAGAAATCAATGATCTCCAAAGACTTTCTCCTTAGACAGAAGATGAGGATGATGGGAGTCACCACTGGACTTAATAGCTCCTCTAGAATAAACACCTGGAGGAAAACAAACGGTAAACTGCACACCGAAACGTGAAAATTTTCTTCTTTTTAAACGCATTCACATTTAACTTCAAAATTGTTGTCACTAGTAGAAATCTTCAAAGAGGAGTAAATTATTTCTAACTAGCAGCAATATTATGCTTCTCAGCATGGAACCAAACACCCACAGTCAACAGGGCTCAGTTTGCAGTGCACTGCAGTGCAATTAGAAAAAAACTGAAGATGTATGGCTTGTTTGGAAGGGTTGCCAGGAGAAAGCCTCTTCTCTCTAAAAAGAACATGGCAGCACAGCTTAAGTTTGCAAAGTTGCATTTGAGCAAACCACAAGACTTCTTGAACTGTGTCAGATGAGATCAGTGCTAAGATGTTTAGCTATAATGGGCAGTGCCACATTTAGCAAAAACCAAGCACAGCACATCAGCACAAACACTTCAAACCAACTTTGAAGCATGGTGATGGAGAGGGCATGATTTGGGCTTGTTTTGCAGCTACAGGACATGGGCACCTTGCAGTCACTGAGTCGACCACAAACTCCTCCTCTATTCCAGAGTCAAATATGAGGCTGACAGCTAAAGCTTGGGCCTTGCAACAAAACATAGTTCCCCAAAACACCAGCAAATTTACAACAGAATGGCTGAAATGGCAGAGGCAAATGGCAGAACAAGGGTACATAATATTGTAATGATTTGGTTCCATTAGATTACCTCACATTTTCATGTTATGACACGTTCAATCTCCATTTTGAAAAAAAATGCCTTTAGATGAGTTTTTACAAGTTTTAATCATTAATACATAGTTCAGTTTTTGTACTCACTGCTTTGTACTGGAAGAGTTGGGAGAACTGGTCCCGGGTCTCGTATCTGTGTGCGTTGCCCTGCCAGTGGTCGGGCATATAGTGGATATGAGCCAGAATGACCCGCAACAGTTGCTCAGGGCAGAACACCATGTGCTTATCAGGAATAAATGACCTGTAGAGGGAGAGAGGAGGTGGAACTTACTTTTCCAAGCGATGCTCATGATTGAGATTAGGGCTACAACGATTCATCGAGTAACTCAAATAACTCGAAAATAAAAAATCCTCAGAGCAAATTTTTTGCTTCGATGCTTCGTTTAATCCCCAACTCTGTAGCTCTCAGTTGTCACAGAGGTCAGGTGGAGTGAAAGTGTCCAAAAGAGCAGCACTTGTTCCTGTAATCACCATTAAAACCTTTACTGGGACAAAGCTGGCGGGAGTCCTTCATCAAACAACCTGTTTAACAAGTGCCAATCGGACTGCAAGATGGAGAAGTGTGATTTATCACGCCAGAGAACACGTCTCCACTGGCGGCGTGCTTTACACAACTGCATCCAATGCTTTGCATTGTGCTTGGTGATGTAAGGCTTGGATACAGCCACATAAAAACCCATTCCATGAAGCTCTCTATTCTTTCACAAATGTTTGTAGAAGCAGTCTGCATGTGTAGGTGCTTGATTTTATACACCTGTGGTCATGGAAGTGATTCAATGATTTGAATGGATAAGTGAATACTTATGGCAAAACAGTGTATTTCAGGGCTTTGGAGACATTATTTTGCAGATTTAGATCCAAATAAAATATAAATGTTTAATAATACAAAAATAAAAGATTTTTTTTCACCTTGTAGGCCAGTAAAATATACATGGGGCCAGTAAAACTTTGAGCCACTGACCTAGGGCTATTGGGTTGGACACTGAATTATTAACATTAATTAACCCTGGGCACTTCCTGGGTGAAGTGTTCCAGGCATGTCCTACCAGGAGCAGGCCCCGGGGCAGACCCAGGACACGCCAGAGAGATTATATCTCTTAGCAAGTCTCAGAACGCCTCGGTGTTCCCCCGGACATGCTGGAGGAGGTGGCTGGGGAGAGGGAGGTCTCGGTTTCTGTGCTTAGGCTGCTGTGCCCACGATTAATAAATAGGAATAATATTTAACATTTACACCATCAGAACGTCTGTTTTCTGCAGCGGGAAAGCTTGCATCAAAGAACAGGGCAAACCCCAGTTCTGAGAATGTTGATATGCTCGCTTTTCTTCATGCTCCTTTAAAGGCTTACAGACACACATAATGACTCATCCACTAGCTCACTTAAACATCCAGAAACACACACACACACACACACACACACACACACAATTTACCTCATCCAGGAGATACAACACTGTCAGAACTCTTTTTTTTGTGTCCTTCTAATAAGAAAGGATTCCAAGACAACAGAGTAAAGGCTATTTCATTTTATGCCTTATTTTAAATTGTAGTACTTGTAATTATTTATTTTGCATTTAAGAAAATATATATTTTTTAAGAATATTTAAATATGGCACGTAAATACATTGAAAGAGTTTAATTAAAAAAAAATGCTGTATGCACTTAAACTCTTAAAAACGCCACAATTTCTAAAGTGAAAACTAATGAGTAGCTCATTTTAAAAGGCCTGTTTTTTTTCTTTTGAATATTTATTATTGCTCATTATTAAAGCAAAAATAATGAACACACTTTAGCACCCTTGAATTGTTTTTGGTGTTTGAAAGACAGTCTAAGTGAAGTAAAAAAGGAAATTAAAGAAAGAAAACCTTGATTAATTTCATTCATAATTCAGTTTTTTGCTCAGTATTTTAAATGAGTGAAAGTGCAAAACATTTGAAACAAATAAAAAACTCTGCATTATTATACACAAATAGATTTTTTTGGAGCCAATTCAGATTTAAAGGAGACAGAGGCTGCTTAAGGAAGGAAACCCTTTTCCTTCCATAAGTAGTAAGAGTAATATGATGCACAAAAGCATTAATGGGATTACAGCTGTGAGTAGCTTTAAAATGGCAATAAAGAAATAGCTCATGGTTAATGGTTAATAACCTACATAGTGAGACCACTGTTCTATAGAGATATTTTAGTCTGTAATAGATGACTGCAATTTAAGTTAGGATGTTGTAAAGTATTTTAGATATTGATACAGTTGCACAGATTAGTGGTTGAAGGCTGTGCTGCTTTCTACTCTGCTTTTAAACTTCACTGAACTCCACTGAGGTAAATCCCTACCTGCAGATTGTGATACACACTCCAAGCAGTGTGATTGATGAGAGAACATGCTCCACTGCAAGAACATCTTCATCATAGATGGTCAGGGCGATGAGAACGGCCAAAAGAGACCCAGCGAAAAACGCCACATTTTTGGCAACCACTGTGAGCAGTGGTGAAAGGAAACAGTTCATATACTTGGATGCAGCCTGAATGAAACAGGAACAGAGTACAAAGAAGAGAAAGTGAGAAGGAGTAAATGAGGTTGATAATTAACTTTACAGGCAATGCATAAGCAGCACCAGAATTTTTTGTTCTTTGCTCTTATCTACAGGACAATCGCTGGTGTTATAAACTTAGGCAGGATTTACGGATTAGCCTTTATAATCCTAGCTTTTAGAGAACAAAAAGGTAGTTATGACCATCAAAGATGTCCAGGAGATGAGTTGGGACTCTGACCTTATAGCCTTTGCTGAGGCGTGACATGAGCTCGTGGTCCAGCTCATTGAAATGACGCAGATAACATCGACCATAGAGAGACCAGCATCTCGCTCCCAGAGAACCAGGCTCTCGCTTGATCACCTACACACACACACAAAGTGCTATACAAGAACCAGTCCATTTACCATTTAGTTAATTAATATGCAAATCATTTACCTCAGTATAACTGAAGAAGGCATAGAGGATCTGCCACACAAGAATGACAGGACACAACAGCAGATTTGCAATGCCGATCCACAGGATACGAGATGCTAGCCTGTCCGCAAGCTCAAGCCTGTTACCTCCTCTCTTATACTCTGGTTTTAGACTCCATTCGTTCTCAAACAGAGAGCCTAAAGGAATTAAAAAAAAAAAAAGAAAAAAAAAAGGCAGAGGCTTTCAGATGATTTTAACGACACGGGATGTAATTCATACAGAAAGGCACACACGCATAAATGATGACACACCTGGCCCCCAAAAGAAGATGAGCTCAAAGTTGTATTTGAGACCACGAGTATAAAACACATACTCCCCAAGTACAGGAAGTCGAAATCGTACAGGAAGGAGTGATTTGTTCACCATGGCAACCTAGAGAAGTACAGGAAGACAGGTTTGGCTTGAGGTTACATTGTTTTGTTATGTCTGAAAGGAGGTGTTCAGCCACCAAACACTTAGTTAACATTTCACTGGAAAAGCACAAACCATGTAATTTTTAAAGCGGAGGATGCGGTGGTAAATGTCCAGCTCTGTCAGCTCCTTTTTATGAATACAGATCTGATGCTCCTTCTGGATCTCAACAATCCTGGCCTGAACCTCCTGCCATGTTGCATAGGGGAGCTCTGACTGAAGCACAAAAGCACCATAAAGCTTAGGGAGTGGGACTTCTTGGTGAAAATAATAAACATTACTGGGTTTATCTAAACACCAACAGGACAAACCCTCATATGACCACCATCCCTATTTAAAAAAAAACAAAAAAACAAAACTCACCATGGTCATCTTCAGGGCGTTGATGTAAAAGGATCGGATCTCCCAGTAACAGCACACATTGTAGATGAATTTGACAAGCCGATGTAGCCAAAACACCCCTGAGATTATCAGCACAAAGATCACGAACACATTGTCTCGGATTCTGAAAATGAAAGAAAATTGTTATTACTCATCAGCATTAAGGGCACTGCTTGTAAAAAATGTCATTTATTGGAATAATAAACAAACTAGAGCAAATCTGGGTAAAAAAAACTGGTAATATACATGCTTTATTTAACAATAATTTCTGAAGTTAGTATTGTGAAGATTTAAGATGGACTTAAAGGCTTCAGATTGCTTTAAACGTTTGATGTCAGACATTTTTCTTTGCGACTCTTGACTCTATATCATGTCAATTAGGGATAATCTTGATATTTTCATCTCAGGCACAAATTCCTGGCTGTGACTGCAGAAGCCCCACCCACCTGAGGTTCAAACCTTGTGTTTGGGGGGTATAACCAATCACAAAAAAGTTGTCTCAAAGATAGAGGTGTTAAAATGTGTTATTTCAGGCAGTCAATGAACCAAGGGCCTGCACCAAGGCCAGAATACAGTAAATATTATTATTATTTTGAAAGACAGCTACAGTAGTGTCTCTACAAAACCAAAACAAGAACAAAAAAACACTATAAAGTCAATTTAACAAATACAGTGTCAGACTCACCGGGCACTGCAGACATCCACTGGGAGGAATGCATCAGGCAAGGTGACTTTAGATGAATCGGTGTGATTTACAAACTTGTTGGCAAAAAGGACGTCATAATCAACACAGTTAGCAAGGAACACTGTAAAGCCAACCACAAACAGCAACTGACTGCATACAGGAAGAAAGAGAGGGGTGCCAAGTAAAGTGGAAAGATAGGGAGGGAATGGAGAATATAAAAACAAATATATAAGACACAGTATGCTCTACAGATAAGTTAATATTGGCTAAAAAATAAAAAATTCTGATGAAGAGGATACATACACCAGCTCAAAAATCTCTCCGAACAACATACAGGTGAATCCATTCTTCTGATGCAGATTATAGACGTAATAACCGTTAAGGTATTGTAAATTCTTTGGAGACAGTGAAGCATAATTTACTTATCAATGCAATGCAGAACACATATGTCAAAATTATATAAAAAGGATATTCTCTGGAAAAACAGGTCCAGATTTTCTATGTGGTGCCACTGAGCTGCAAAAGATGTGTTTCAAATTAGTGACAATGTTGTTTTGAGGCATCACTGTGACTATAAAACAAGAGAGGTGTATTTGTTTGAGGAAGTCTCATATTTGCTTGTGATTTGTGTATGCATGTCATACATTTAACTCCTTCAGGAACATGCATCAGCAGGTTCTCCTCTCCAGGGGGAGAGTCGCTGTATGACGCCTCCAGGCGCTGGTACTCCGTGTCAAAATGTGCCATACTGATAGCAGCTTCAGTCTCACCAAGTAGTCAAACCTGCTGCTACAGACTGTAGAGAGGAGGGGAAGGTTAATGGGCAAATGTTGGACACAATGGGGAGAAGAAGAAACAGAGTAATACAGAGTGCATCCTCTACCAAGGATAATGCCTCATCGCTCAGTTTTAAAGAAGCTGATCAGATTTCACCCAAGTTTAATAGGTTCTTCTTTTCCAGCTTTCCACTAAGTTTCATTTATGTATAAGCAGCACTGCACACATACCGCCACCTTTGCTCTTGCCTTGATAAAGGAATGTGAAAAGTTTACACCTCATTTCTTGGTTAAAAAAAATCTACTGAATTTGACACTCATACACTATACAGGTTACAACATGCACCAGACCCACCAGCATTAACCTTGAATATAACTCTTTATTGGTTTACTCCTTATTGACTCTATAGTTAAATTGTTGCCGTCCCTTCAGAAGGAAGGTCAGGGGGTCAGGATCAGCAACAGAAGCTCGATGTAGATACTTGCTGACTAAGGGGATTCAAAACTAGGTCTCCTGGTAAAATGCACTGTTTCTAAGATACTGAAGGCTGTACGTATTGAAGCAGACAAACACTGGACTAAAGTACACATGTACAATGTGTCCCAATACCGTTATGCAATTCATAGCAGCAACAGCGTTAAATTCAATGAATAAAAGAAACTCTGTAATAAATAGACGTGAAAAGACTAATTAAGTGAAAGTAAAACCAAACAAATAGACAAAAGCTTTTGTCTGACTGCTGTTGTAGCTGAGACACCAACACCCCAAAGCCTCGGGAAATCCCACAAAAATTACATTAAAAAAGACCAATGTTCCTTATAATACACCTAATTTACTGAGCATGTAAGCTGTAGATTTTAGCAAGATATACAACACGGTGTGTTATATTGACTATAGTTATTAATAGCTAATAAAAAAAACGGCGTGACTATAGATACATATGTTATAAATATTAAGTATACTTACCTCCATTCCAGTACAATAGGCCCAAAACTGGTCTGGTGTATACTAAACATATCCAACTGGAAGAAAAGGAGAAGCAGTTTTCTTAAAGCCTGTCTTTCTTATCTCCAACCACAACAATCTACCCGGATAGAGATTTAAGCACTATATCGCTTCAGAGACGGGGGAGCAAGCACGACAGCACAATTATAAAACCCACGCCAGTAATTAGCTCACTTGTATAGAATTTGTAATTAGCTAAAGCGGCGGACGAAGCTAAAACACTGATTCAGGTGTTGTTGTTGTCGTGGTTTGACAGCAAAGGCCTGACACCCTTAAAAAAAATGTCACCCCACCTCTCTCGTACCATCCTGTTCTTACCGTTTGCGTCCTTAGCCTTGGCTGTGTCAGGCCGCCACAGTGAAATCGACGGGATTTTTTTTTTAATAAACCTTTTATTTTCGTTTTCTTACGTCTACCTCTCGAAGTCAAACACAGCCCAGTTTCATTTTCGAAACAGCTAGCTGCCTGGAGTCTGTCACCTCTGAGTGAAGGGTGCTTTATCCAATAAGAAAAGGAGTTCTCTAAGACGGACACGCCCTATATAAGCGACTCAGTTTACTCAGCGTGCTCTAATTAAATGGTGGATTGCTACCACCTCCTGGTCGTTCTTAGTAGTTTCATTTTGTGTGAAACTTGCAATCATTCTGTTCTTTCCGCTATAACTTATAAAAGCGTATATCACGAGGTATCTGCACACTGCTTTGAAAAAACAGGAAAACTGTATGGATGATCACATAGAGTGCCCTCATTTATGTGCTTGTGCATGAACACAAAACTTGCACGCATATGAACCACATTCAATGGTTAACATTTTTTGGACCACCTGTTACAAAAAAAAAGAGAGAAAAATTTAAATCAGTCAAAAACTAATTTAAAGCTAAAAATTATACTGTTATCTATTAGGCAAATAAACTGAATTCATGTTTTTGTATCAAAATTTGAGTAAGCACACTGGACTTCTATGAGAAGATTAATCAAGCATAACATTCAAACACTAAAACTATTTTTTCTTCTCAGTAAATATCTGTAATTTATCATCTCAATCAAATACTAATAATTCTTCTCCATTTTTTATTTTTCAAAAAGAAAAACAGTAAATTTGACAATTCGTGGATGACAACAATAATTATATTTTAGCATTAAAAATATAATAAAACATTTAACTATGAAAATATATGATTTAGAGCAAATCAAGGCAAGGTTTTTCAACCTTGTTAGCCAAACAGATTCTTATTCTCTATTATTATCTTCTTATCTTCTATTATCTATTCTTCTTCTTCTTCTTCTTATCTATTATTATCTTCTCTCCCCTCCCTGGTGGATATCTACACCTCCCGCTGTCTCAGCAGAGCCAAAAACATCATAAAGGACAGTTCCCACCCTGGCTTTGAACTGTTTGACCTGCTGCCCTCTGGCAGGCGCTACAGATGCATCAAAGCCAGAACAAACAGACTCAAGAACAGTTTCTTTGCCAGAGCAATCACTACTCTGAACTCCCCCCCCCCCCCCCATTCTAACTGCACAGTACCCACATGTCTGTGCATATCACATTATGAAAGACTCGCCATCTCCATTATTATGTGTACATTATTTTTACAATGTATATATTGTAAAAATAATATACCTGTATCTGAAGAAGTCTGTATTCTAATACATTTTTCTGTATATATTTTATGCAATGTCTCTTTGTATATTTCAAATGCATTTTTATTTTCTGTATATATATATATATATATATATATATTTTTTTTTTTTTATTATATTTTTTATTTAGTAAGTTTTATTTTTTTTTTATTTAACTATTCAGGAGTGGCTCTCTAATCTT
>VUQK01013343.1:4889-20111 GCA_015106715.1 Bujurquina vittata | reverse complement strand
AAGTCACCACTGCCATCCACAATGCCTTGCCAAAAAAAAAAGTCACCACCTGGATGTAACTAATCAAATAGGTTCGAGCCTGCTATTGGATAATTGCTGCATGGGGCATTATCTTTCAATTGGCAACAAGTTATTTAACCCAAACTGGTGCAATGAGTTGCTTCTCATTACTTAAACAACCATGTCAAAAGACACATCGCGTGGTTGTGGAAAATATGTCAGTCTGTTTGAGAAGGGTCAAATCATTGGAATGCATCAAGCAGAGAAAACATCTAAGGAGATTGCAGAAACTACTAAAATTGGGTTAAGAACTGTCCAACCCATTATTAAAATCTAGAAGAAGGGATCCATCGTCTTCAAGGAAGAAATGTGGCTGGAAAAAAATCCTGAATGATCGTGATCGGCAATAACTTAAACATTTGGTGAAATCAAATCAAATAAAAACAACAGAAGCACTCAGGGCCATGTTTAATAGTCAAAGCAGGAGCGTTTCCATACGCACAATACAAAGGGAAATCAAGGGATTGGGACTGAACAGCTGTGTAGCCTTAAGAAAACCACTAATCAGTGAGGCTAACTGGAAAAAGAGGCTTCGATTTGCTAAGGAGCAGAAAGATTGGACTCTGGAGCAATGGAAGAAGGTCATGTGGTCTGATGAGTTCAGATTTACCCTGTTCCAGAGTGATGAGCCCACCAGTGTAAGAAGAGAGGCGGTTGAAGTGATGCACCCATCATGCCTAGCGCCTACTCTAGAAGCCATCACTGCAAGATCTTGGTGAAAAATTAATGCAACACTGGATGGAAATAAATCTTGTGACATTGCAGAAGCTTATCAAAACAATGCTACAGCGAATGCATGCCGTAATCAAAGCTAAAGGCGATCCAACATAATTTTAGTGTATGACCTTTTTTTTGGTAGTCACTTTTTTGGGGAGGCCAGGCAGTGTATAAGAAAGGAAAGGCAGTGGGACCACTTTTTGAGTGATAAGATTGTGTCAGAAAAAGATGTACTCCCTTCAAATCATGCTTGATAGGGACTCCCACATGTTGTTGGATTTTTTTTTTAAGATTTTTGTAAAGATTCTGATTGCTTTGCATCATTCAAGTTCACATGCACTGGGCACGAGGCTTAAAAAACCTTTCTGCTGTCCCATGCTGTACCGGACTAAGACTGTGCTTGCTTTTATACCACTTTGCATTTACACTGCATTGTTTTTATACTATGAGCAGGAAGCAAATCCTTTTTACACTGATAATACCTTCTGCTGATATGTGTTCATACTAAAATAAAATTCATAGTCCATACACAGCTTAAAATCTTCATCAGCATGATCAAATCAACTGCAATGTTTGGGCTTTTTCCTTTGTTAGAGCATTACAGTTGAATGCGGTGTTCAGATTTAGACTGAGATTGTATTTACCCACCAGTAAATCCTCCCCTTGGAGAGTCTATTTGTGCTTCCCAAAATTAATGCAGGATTTAGAAAATGCAGGAATTAAGCTGTTTACACTGACGCACTGAGGGCAACAAAAGGTCTGAAAAAGTACCACAGAGCAGGCTTGGATACAACTGTGCAGCTACGATGCTATTTGGGAAAATTTGTGTCTCCCAGGCCGCTAGAGCATGATTCCCTCTCACAGATTTGGATTGTTGAAATTTGAGTCAGTCAGTAGGCCTTATCTATTTCTAGTGAGTGCTTAATTAGTCTGAAGTGACTTCAGTGGAAAAGAGCTTGTTAGTCTAATGTTTCCAACATGCTGTGCATCAGCCAATGATCAATTTGATGAATTCCTGGGCAACCTTCTATACTCCTTTCTTTTTTTTTAAATCACAATGGTGGTGTGTGTGTGTGTGTGTGAAAATGACAACAAATCATGCATCATATTAAATGAAGGATTCGGTCAATGAAGCTTCACAAATTATATCAAATAATGAACAGAATTGATTGCATGCAGTGATTGCCTTGCTTACTTTGTTGTCCAAAATGAATGGACAGTCAATATTTTTTATTGGTATTGCGACTCACCCGGTTGAAACCATTCCACTTCTGGCAGTATTTCACCCACTAAGAGATTTTCAGTGGATGAATTTTTGGAAAACACTTTTACAGGCATCTGTTTGACTAATGATGTGATGAGATGCACTAAATGTCAGCTGCCTGAGCAGAAGGAAGAGGAAGAACAAGGCAGAGGACAATGGGGATGCTAGACTATAGAGCCATATGCCCATACTCTAGTCCCCACTCACTATTTAGTCTAGTGGTTCAAAAAAGAATACAATGAACGACTTAAACAACTAAATTTGGCTCTAAAGCTAACCTAAGAAGGAGAGAAAGCAAAAGTAAACAGTGAGTAACGAATATTGCACTCAGTGAGTACAAAGAAATAAAATTACAAGTGCAAAACCAAAGCTTCCAAGTGGAACACATACAGCAGTTGACAGTCTTCTGATTTATGAAATTATCGCCCCTCCTGCTGAGCACTGTTGGCCCAATATTGGCATCTAATATATGGGACTGTTGTGGCCTAGGAGTCTACTAAAGGTCAGTAGTCCAATCCCTGGCTCCCCCATCTGTGTCGAAGCATCTTTAGGCAAGATATTGAAACCAAACCCCAAATTGCCCCCCTATACATCTAGTGGAGAATGACTGTATGCATAAATCCAAAGATTGAGGGGGAAAAGCACCATATAAGTACCCATCTGTTTACCATAGTGCCATGCCCAGACTATCCAGACACACCAAATGACACCTTGTGCGTCTCATTCACTATCTGTAAACTCTTCACGTGTTCATTTAGCCAATCTAAAGTTTTAACTGAGACGTTTAGATTTTTCTTAAAAAGAAAGCTGTGCTACACTGCGACAGATATGTGCAGATGAAGAAAAGAGTACTTAAAACTAAAAAACACTGAAGTTTCGAGGCAAACAACTGCAAAACCCGACCCTGACTCTGGGCCATGTAGTTAGGTGATCCAAATGATTGAATGTGTTAAAGGCAGCTAAGAGGTTTAACAGAATTATAATTGCATAATTACCACAGTCTAAGGACACCAATAAATCATTTGCCACCTCGAGGACAGATGACTCAGTGCTGTAGTGAATCTTGAAACCTGATTGCAATGTGTTCAGAATGTTTGCGGAAGATTTTTCCACCTCCTGAATCTTACATAAAAACAACTTTGGCCAGGGGTTTCTGAGTTGGGTTTTTACACAAATGTGCATCAGTGAGAGCTCGGAGAGTGCTGCGTACAGGCAACTTACATTGAACATGACACGTGAAAGAAACGAAAACAGGTACAGTGGATCATCAGTCCTTTTATTTATTGAGGTGTCGCTTCTTGTCTCAGTGAAGACTTCGACATCACAGGGTTAACGCGTCATAATTAAATATAGAAACTTTCAGCTTTACAGCTTTCTTTAGTTTCCTGAATGCACCTTGTCAGGAAACAGAGCTCTGCAAACACGGGGTTCATATGTGAAATGTCAGACCGGGAAGAGAAGGAAAATAGATATTATTAAGCACAACACATAGTGTTAACTCCAGAGAACTGGTGGGTTGTGTAGTGTGACAATAGATATTATACTGTCGGTTCTGTGTGGAAAAGATCGTTTCCATTTTCAGGAGATGCCTTAGGGCTGGTAGTTACCCTAGGGTACGGTGCAGTATTCATTGCACTGATTAAAACTTTGGGTTTATCGGAGTTTTTTCATGCAACAGTTAAAAGTTAACAAATCCTCAGAAGATGTGCATGTGTCCTCCTTTTGTTCATATAATTACATAGGTTCACAGTTTGGGGGTAAAACTATGTGATTATGCTCCCAGGAGCTTGTTGATACGTCTGATCAGAACAAACATGAGCTAAAGGTAGAATTCATTTTGAGTTTAAGGGTTACTTTCCTCCTTAGAAAAATACTTTTATGCTTCTTTTTGATTAAAACTCATTTCTTATACCACCATTTTCAAGTTTATCTTCATCATCTTGACAATCCTTTGTGAGCGTGGGAAGAGATTGCGAGCGGGCGAGGGAGAACCTGTGCTTGAACCCGGCCCTATTGTCAGATTGTTTTTCTGGTGATGGATAGCAGCTGGCATAGCTTGGAACTGACATTGCTAGTCTGATACAGTCCATAGAGCGATGGCTTCCACTGGGACATAAATCATAAATGTTGCCGAGACTCCCAGCTAAGGCCCTTTAGAGGGCCATTTCAGAAGCAAGCAACCATGTGTGCATGCTAGACGGGAGAGAAGGAGAGGTGTGGACTGACAGTTTACACAAATGAAATTGTGCACGGACAATAGCAAAAGGCCTCCTGAACTGTTCGACATGCCCAACAAACTTCCATTTACCATTCCGAGTCGAGGAAAAAAAATGCATACCGTTCAATATCATTATGACTCAGCTTATGAGGCAAGCGATATTATCCTTCGAATATGAGCAATACAAGGGTAAAAGACGGTTAACCCTAGAGATGTGTTACACCCCACGCTGTAAGAATATGGAGCATTAAAGTGTGAGTACAAGTGCACAACCAAAGAAAACCACAAGTGACCTTGAGACAGAAAGGTCAGCTAAAATATCTCAATGATTGGGATTATCCATGCAAAGCTGCTGGGGCAAATATTCCTACTTGTCTGGATGTGCACAACCTTGAATATGAAAGGCACTAATTAAAGCAAATGCATTCTAGCTTCTTAATATTATTATCTTTAGATTTTGCTCATATCAAATCTGATGCTGAGTTCCTTCCTAAAACAGTATCTCATTGCTTTTTTGTTTTCTGGTATTGCTAAAGATGTTCCTCCCTTGCTTTACTGTGAAACATTTGGTCACACATCGTTCCTCATCCACTTGCTGCAGCCCATAGCTGGACTGAGCGCGGTCTCCATGGTGTCTGGTGTCCTCGGTGATGGAGAGGTTGACTTGATAATCGGTCAAGGAAAATGTAACCTGGCTGGATCGGGAAGTTTATGTACATGAATTGTAAAGTGTAGCCAAGATTTCTGTACGACACGACAGTGTTTAGTGTTTCCGTTTCTTTGCCATTACTGCAGTGTAGTGTAGTGTACTTTAAGGATCATTCCATGTGATGTGACTATACGCAAAATGATTTAAATAGATGACACACACACAAAAAAAAGGTTCTGTGGATTTGTGGAACCCGAGAAAAGGAATTGAATTTTAAAAAGCTTTAATAGGTAGATGTAACACAGCACTTAGTATAACACACAGCTTACAATGGCAAATAAATGGTGTGCAGTGGTCCAGGTCAAATACAAGTTCAAAGAAAGAGGAAAATCCATTATTGGTCAAGAGAACTGTGTCCATGCACTTGTAAGGTCTCAAACCACTCTGCAGCAGTTACCATGGCCAGTGACTTGAAACCCCCAGTTGTGCACAATGGGATATTATCAGGGGGTGAGAGGTCATTATTTGCCAGCGAGAGCTCATTGAGAGCTGCCAGGCACCAAATGTGGGAGCTGTGTCCCTGTAGAATATTTTGCACTCTGATTTGAGTCAACTCTGTTGTGGCTGTATTCTTTCTCCTCTTCCTCCATTATGACACACTTTCCCCCATCACAAAATGTCAGCAGTGTCTCAAGAGGCGGAGAAGAGGAAGAAGGCTCTCGTTTCTCCACTCCTTCTGAAGATTAGTTTGGTTAAGTTCAGTCCGTCTCAAAGGCAGGCTTCTCGGACTCGGGGGGTCTTAGGGGACTAAGAAAGACAGAAAGCAAAAGAAAAGATGGTGGCTGTGGGTGAAACACAGAGTGAGCAAACAGCCCAAGCAAAGCTGGCCTGGGGAGCACAGTGTGTACTTAAGAGGTTTGCTAATAGGTCATTATTCTTTACGATGAAAGACGCTTGAGCAAGCAGAGAAAGCCATGGCCATTTGCTCATTTGCATAGCAGAC
Organism: Bujurquina vittata; assembly: GCA_015106715.1. Lineage (NCBI taxonomy): Eukaryota > Metazoa > Chordata > Actinopteri > Cichliformes > Cichlidae > Bujurquina > Bujurquina vittata. The sequence goes on along the minus strand of VUQK01013343.1, from coordinate 14,200 downwards.
TATGTATTGTCTTTCTGTGTGTATTTGAGCAAGAATTAAGATGTTAAAAGCCTACACACTCACACACAGACACACACACACACGCTCAGCTGTCTATTTGTCTCTCTAGCTCTACGAACTAATCAAACACGTGAATTTATGCTCATTCACAGACTTGCTGTATGCCTCACATGATGTATACACACATATACAGTACAGTCATGAATTTATACACGCACACACACACACACACACACACACACAAACACACACAGGCATTTATGGTGTTAATGTAAGTCTGAGTGTTCTCGCAGCCTAAATGGTGTCAGTGATGGCTCCCACCGTGAGACACAAATCTGGTGGTGCTCATCATCTGGTGCTCCCATCTGTCAGCTTGAGTGTGCCTGTGTGAAGTAACATAGTGGGTGTGTATGTGCGTGCAGCCGGGTTATATGTAAGACAATGTAACGTACATACGTGTAGTAAATGTGTGTGGAATGCATACCAAGGATGAGAGGTACTGTGCGAACACGCGGGGAGAAAACGAGAGCCTGTCGAGTTGTGTGTATGCGAGCGAGCAGGCAAGCGCGTTTGTGTCTCCCTTTCGCCACTCTCCCTTCGGCCAAACCAGGCAGATCTGATATATAATTCAGCACTTTACATAATGCAGCTTGCCCCAGTTCAGAGAAATAAAGACTGATAACCCTTTAATTCTTTAGCACGCAGACACACATGCACGCTCGCTCAAACAGATACACAGTGGCCCATAAAAGCACGTGAAACTCGCACACAGTGTAGCAGGTGGGCAAAATCATGCCAGCTGACTTCAACTAGTCTTGGCAGGAAGGAAAGAGTCGCAGCCAGTGTCAAGTGTACCGCTGTAAAACCTAATCCAGACTGTCTGTGCAGTTAAAATATTGGAGGTGTTGAATTTTCACATTAAAAACTGTGATTTTAAACATTATGTAATTGTACAAATTGTACAAATGGCACCAGTGCTGGAAGACAGGTGAGCATGCACAGGGATTTACCGTACTATCTGTCTGTTTGGTTATTTAACTTCATAAAAAAATTACCTTACTACAAAATACGTGATTGGATCACGATAAAAAAAAAATAACCTCTGTTATTCATGCATTTCCAGTTTATTATCTTTTATTATCTACCTTTTGCCAGGCTGTATTAACAGCTGCTTTAGTGGGGCATTAACAGCTGCATATGTCTATCATGGTATGGAAAAATAGTGGAGATATTGCAGAAGTTTGTATTGCAATATGTTCAAAATGTTCTAATCGGTGTTTTGATATTAAAAATAATAATGCAAAAGTTCATTTTGCTGCAATGGGCAACCACACCACGCCTCAAGGCGACTGTTTGTTGGGATTTGGCATTATATAAATAATATTGAACTGCCCTTTTTTGATGTCTTTCCAGTCATTTGCATTTTCTATGGGTTTACAGTACCGTAATGATAGCTCTATAGCTAGCCCGTAGTAGCTAGCCCAGCATTACTAACCTCAAAATCCATGACTGGAGTTTAATTGCCTGTCTCTATTTATGTGCCATTACAACAGAGCTGTATGCTTTTTTTTCCCCATTATCTTTAGTTGTCAACTAGCTTGCTAACCTCTAACTGAACACATCATAATTCCTGTTTTCATGGATGCCTGGACGTTATATTTATTTATAACGCCTAAGAGCACAGGCATATTTATTTTATTATAGCTGAAATACCATTGTTAACTCTGAGTCATGCCTCAGTGAATGAGGTCATACTTATTACCAGTTCTAGTATTATAATGTATGGCAGCTCTGTGGGTGGTTTGCTTTTAACATATCTGCTGTGGGGGGTGTCAATCAATCAATGTCAAACAATGTATTGTTTCTCATCATCATAAAATCCACTAAAAACTGCTACTTTGGGGTAAAGTTTGGATCCAGTAATGTTTGAATAAGTTGTTGATGACTGGAACACACCTGCGAAAAGGTATGGTTAATATCAGTACATTATTTTTAGGGCAGGGACTGTAAATCATATTTTTGCTAAAATTGTAAGTAATTCTGGCTGAAAATAGCTCATTGGGTAGTGCTAATAAACTAGCCAATACAAACATTAGGATCATCAAAAGGTTACCTGGAAACTTGTGTCTGAAATCTGCTTAGCAACCAGCAACAGGTACATGCATGTATTCAACTAATGTTAATGCAGTTATTTTACATTTGTCAGAAAGCCGCCATGATGTCTGAGTACCAGAGCATGCTGTATTTTTCACTGGATATTTGTATAGAGCACGGGACAGACTGTAACTGATTATGATAGATGGCATAATTAGTGTTTGAATAGACTGCAAGTAGCTGCAACTTTGATTTGCACTGTCATCAGAGTGTCAGGGTGGATGGAAGTGACATTTAAAGGAGAACTTGAGAAACAGTATACCCAGACCCAGATTTGGCCTCTTCCATGTTGAATCCGTAGCCATGGTGGGAAGAATTTATTTATATATCAGGGTTATGACATATATGTCCTGCTCTTTAAGAGTTTTTTCTTTTTTCATTAGCAGATACAAACCTGTGCACAGTCTAAAAGCTTCCAAGAACCAGTTATCCATGACCTTGAGATCATTGGATGCAGACATCTATTGGTACAAACAGTAGTTCCATCTCCTTTAATTAGATAAATGCAGCAATATGGCCCTACTATATTCTCAATAATGATAGGCCACTGGCCTTTATCTCAATAATAGTTGTGTTTAATGATAGTTTATTATATTGTGATATTAATGTGACAATGACAAAAATTATTTATTTCTAAAAGAAAAAGTATTCAGTCCTGGTACATGTTTAGGATTCTTCAAAAGTGGAATTTTCTCTGAATATAGTTGTCTTTTAAGAATAGGCCTACAAAAATACATGTGTGGAAGATCATGAAACACTATTTTCATCCAGACCTTGATCGGTTCTGTCTCAAAATAAAATGATCTTTACATATTTTGATGTTGTAAGAAAACAGTGGACCCTTGTTTGCTTAATCACTCAGTAAATGCACGTACAGTAGGACAGCTTAATTAAACTGAACTGGGGAAGGGTGTGTGTAAAATTCTGATTGACATTTCTTTTGAAGCTTAGAAACTGCGCTCTGGGCTTGTTTCCAAGGTAACCCATTCACCATTTTCTGGTACCTCCTCTTTATCATAACATAGCATGCATAAAATTAGAAGAAAAAACCCCTCCTGCTGAATATCACAGTATTGCAATGTATTAAAACTGCATTACTACAACACTGCAGTTATGGTTCTTGACTTAAAGTACCTGCCCTCAGATTGAGTCACTCACACAGGTGCACTTAGGCCGTTGTTACATTGCTGAGTGAAGCTTTGAAGATGATACTGTAACTCTTTCCTCTCAACCTCTAACTGGTCGCAGCAGATGGCTACGACTCCCTCAGGCTGGTTCTGTCAGAGGTTTCTTCCTGTTAAAGGCACATTCTTGCTCCTCACTATTGCCAAATGCTTGCTCATAGGCAATGGTCTAATCATTGGGGTTCCATCTCTGATATGGCAGATATGAATGAACAATATAAAGCAAGTTATTGTGAACTGGTGCTATGCAAATACGTAAACCACCACATCATAGAGGCACCACATCTGAGTCACATTTTAGCCAAAAAAGACAGAAAAAGATCACCACTTTTGCCTGTAGAGTGAACTGAGCCTTGGCTGTAGTGATCTGGGGTTGTTATCAGACACAGAGCAGTGTAGTGTAGAAAGCCGAAAACCTGTTCATGTCTGGCCACATGGAAAGATTCTACACACAGCGGAATAACCAGGGCCTATTTATCACAGTGACACACACTTCCGTGCAGTCAAGCGGCCCTGAAGCTACAGCACATAACTATTGGTCTCTGTGATTTTATTATTTTTTTAAATGACACACAAAAATTCTCCAATAAGCATGTGAATGCCTTTGAGTCACAGGAACAAAACTGCACAACTTCAACACGTACTGACTCAAAATAAAGGGCAAAAACAAAATTTCTGAGCTGTCCTGAAGTGAAGGTCAGTCAAACTGTTTTGTCTTTGTGTTAATACTTTGTATTAATCATCAGCCTTACAAACCTCGTTCACAAAGTGTTCCCCTCTTATCTTTATCAATTTGTTGGTGTTAGGGGGATAAACTGTAAAACTACAGCATACAGTATCTGTTATGCAGGCAATTGGACTAGCCTTTAAACTCTCTGCACTAACCTAGCTTATGACTAGTTTAGGGTCTAGTTAGGGGCCAGAAAAAACTTTAAAGTTGTTTTTGAATCCACTGCCCACTACATTAGCTATACCTTGCTAGTACTGGGTTTAACCCCCTTTTGCCTTCAAACTTGTCTTTATGCTTCCTGGCACCGATTCAACAAGGTTGCACCAGGTAAAAGAAGTAAAGAAGTAAAATACTGTCTTCCACTATGAATTAGGGGTAATGGCCCAAAGTGGCGGGCGGGCCAGCTCCAATTGTCATTTGGTATGGCCTCATGGGCCAAATATAATTACACTGCGGGCCAAATTTGGCGCACGGGCCAGAGTTTGACACCTCTGCATTAGAAGATGGGTACACTGTGGTCGTAAAGAGATGGACATACTAAACAAAAATACTCAGGGAGGCTGTAGCAGTGAAATGAGGCTCAGTTGGTACTAAGGGACACAAAGAGTGCCAGTAAAATAGCCCCCAAACTATTACACCACCAGCAGCAGGCTCAACTGTTGATACAATTCCACATGGATCTGTGCCTTCATGATGTTTATGCCAAATTCTTACCCCACCATCCAAATGTCACAGCATAAATTGAGAGTCATCAAATCAGGCAACCTTTTTTCCCCAGTAGTCTGTTGCCTAATTAGCAAACAGATGTTCTTCTGCATACCTTGTTGGTTATTTATTGCCTTACTGTTGCCTTCCTATCAGGTCAAAGCATACTGGTCATCCACATCAGTGAGGCATTTTCACTCAGAGAACTACTGCTCACTAGATATTTTCTCTTTTTCTGACCATTTTCTACAAACCCCAGTGATGACTGTGTGGGAAATCACAGTAAATCAGTAGTTTCTGAAATACTCAAAGCAGCCCATCTGGCACCAACAACCATGCCGCATTCAAAGACACATAAATCATCTTTCTTCCCCACCCTCATGTTCCCTCAGCAGTTCATCCTGACCCTGTTGACATGCCTAAATGCATTGGGTTGCTGCCATGTGATTGACTGATTAGATATTTGTATTAACAAGCTGTTAAACAGGTGCACCTTCAGTCATGAAGTGTCAGTGTAAAAATGTAACTATATTATTATACTCGATTACAGTAGATTAACCTGGTGGCAGAAGACGATCCCCTATTCACAAGGTTTTTCTTTATATTGCACTGCATGGTGCAATTTTTGTTTGCATTTTTCATCTCTCTCTCTAGATGCTGGTGACCTGCTGGATGCTAAGATGTTAATAAATCTGACAAAACAGATAGATAATTGCATAAAAAATGTGACATAATAGCCAAAATAAAGTCTGTGCATATTTGAAATCCATAATTAGGGAGGGAGAATGAGCAGAACATGACATCGTACAAACATTTGTTTTCAGTGTTGGAATGCTTGAAATGTGTTTGTCTGTATAATGAAGGTCATCTGTAGCTTACTGAAATGTATGTCTGTATAATTGACCACAGCATGTGGCGCATGTGTAACAGATTATTCTGGTAGGTGCCTGTGCTCGTGGAATGCAGATAAATGCACTCACATTCCTCCCCCGCAAATCCGCATGCATGCTGTCTAATACTGTACATGGCTGCCAACATAGCCACACTTGCGCATACTGCATGCACACACAGGACTGGTTACTTTGGGGTAAATCCACATATGAGCCTGTAATCTGGTCTCTCAAGGTGTTTGGACTTATCTTTAATTTACCAGGGGAACTGGTCTGCCAGCTCCCTGATTGCTTAACCCATATTATCCCTCTATTCTGCATCCTAATGAATGTCCACCAGGCAAAGAGATGTGTGCATGTGTATGTAGCAGCAGTGCAGAGGGTATGTGAGCATTTGTATGTACAGGGGTGTGTATGTGTATGTGCATGCCTCATATCTGGAGTCCATGTGATCCCTTGCTTGTGGACACACATCACTGCGTTCACTGGCACGCCTTGAATCTTCATTATGTTTGGCTGCGGGGCACAAAAACAATTTGTAACTTCACAAGGTGATGTAGCCACTAAATGGAATCTTTTGGGGGTGCTACGGCTTGTCAGCCATACCTGTTCCCATCTACCTCAGCATGCTAAATGGTTTATCATAAAGACAGGATGTTAAAATGCCCTCTGAGTACATTTCCTCATACCACAATGGCTCTGTATAGTCAAAACAAGCTCATCTGGTTCTAGCCGGGCTTGGATTTTACAAACAGCTTCCGGCTAGCTATTTGCTTGCAATTGTAGTTTGAGATAAAAATAAGCATATAAATAAAAAAGGGGTAAAAAAATACACAATAATGTGAGTCGCACCTCTGAAACAGCACAACAACGCATAAAGGCAGAGGCAGTGTAAGAGTGACAAAGGAAAAATAGTTTTGAAGGGCAGCTGATGGGTTAAAAATACATGTTTGTATTGGCAACACTTGGGGGCTGAAAACTGCAGTTCCTCAAATGTCCTCAATCCCCACAGACATGCATGTTAAAATGCCCAACCTAAGAGCAGAAATAAACTCAGTTACAGCACAGGCAACAGTGTTTTGCATTTCATTAAGGCTTAGCGTGACGATATAAGCAACCGTAGCTGTGCGCCATCTGCAAGCCTCAAGCTACATTATATCACGTCATTCCACTTGACCCATTCTTGTGGTGTTGATGCCTTTTGGAGTTTTCCTATTGGATTGCCTGGCAAATAATGTGGCGTATGCTGCGTGGCACAGGCCAACAACTTTGTGCTTCAGTTTTGTTGACTAAAATTCCATTATTTGACCTGTTACTTAGCACTAATTTGCATTATTTCTGTCTGTGTGTCAGTTTATGAATGCAGCTTACTAACCAAGGTACTCTAGCTACTGTGGCTCAATGTAGTAACAGCCAAAGGGATGACAAACATAAACCACTTAGTGACATCATGCTGCCCATGCTGTCCAACTTTTTTATTCTATGGTTCTGACTATGGTTGGGAACAATAGATAAACCTTCAGAGATAATCTCTGGAGATTTTCCAGAAACCTTCTGAGCTTATTTTTACGCAACATCTTTTTACATGATCATTAATGCTGAGCAGGGAGCAACTCATGCAGTCATACTACAGTTTTTTTAAACAGTTTACCCAATTTTCAAATCACTCATCTGCATTCATGTATCTGTGCATTTAAGATCTTTCTCATTAAGCAAATGTTTACCAAGAGTCTGTTCAGCAGGGTCCCACCAAACAGTAGCTGTGACTGCAGCTTTTATGACCAAAAAACTGTAGCTACAAGAGATGTACAAATTTATCAGCTGCACTGGCTCTGGAACCTCTTCCTTCTCCAACTGTGCTTCTAAAATGTCCCATTCATGTCCAGGAAAAACCCAGTTTAAGAGGGTTTTTTTCCTGGCAAACAACAGTTCAGCAGCTTTCGTCTCTTCCTCTCCTTCCTCTGCATTGCCCTACTCCCCTCGGCATAATTTCTTCCTCTATATTCTAGCTCAGTACAGTACAACTGTGATATTTTTTTAGAAATCTAATCACCTTCTCACTGATTTATAGAAAGCTGATCTTCTCACTGGAGATCTTCATCATGTGAGATTTGCAATTACTTCCTATTTGGTAAATAAGAAGGAAAGACGTGGTGCGTTCATGACCTGTTGCGTAGTCAGCAAAACATTTTTATTTATTTATTTTTAGTGCAGCTAACACAAATTTGCAATTGGTTTTGTTTATCAATTTTGCATATCATCGCAGCTTAAAAATACAATTTTTGTGGCAGCTTAATGGCAATCGATTTCACAGGCCTTCACTTCAGCGCCTGAATGCAACACGGGAAACAATCACAGATCTCTAAACGAATAACAACATTAAAGCTCCAAAACTCAATCAAGTGTGAATAAGAGTGGAAGAGAAGATAATAGTGCTGCTTGCTTAGTCTGCATGTACACAAGTATGAATTTGAAAAATGATGATGCTTGGAGGAATATTTCGCTCACATTTGGTCTAATGAAGCGTCTTAAACTTGCAATCTCTCCTCTGACCAGCAGGGCGCATCTCCCCTGGTTTCAAAATTGCATCCAATTCTATACATGCCCACAGGACATTTATTTTTATGCTATTGCACAAGTCTTTATACGTGTTTGACATTCCACTGTTTTGCATGGCTCGATTTTAGTTTTAGAATGTACCCATTTCTGCTTTTATAACAGTAATTATGTTTAATCATCCATTATTTCAGTTGTATTCAGTTTTATCCCTCATGACTGCTTCCTTATTCATACACAGCTATGTATTTTAATTGCGTGTACTTTGCATCTGCTGAAAAAAAAACACTTTAAACACAGCTTTTGGTAAGCTCTATGCAAATGCACACTAGTTTCATATGCTAAGAATCGACTTGTCATAAAAAAATAAAAAAAATAAATAATAAACTGAAAACAGTGGGTCCCTTGGAAGGTGGGGAAGCACTTTTAACTAGCACCATTTCCACAAACTGGGAAATGCTTGTGAGTAATGCAAGTCATAAACACTTTGCGATTAAGCTCTAGGTAATGATCCCTTATCCAGCAAATTTCCAGCATTCTGGAAATGAACTTTTCATTCATTACTGTGTAGTTAGTGATCATTAGCTGTACCCTCTTCCATTCCAACATTTACTAAATTCTAATTTCATGCTTTCAAGAACAAGCGTTAATTTCCCCCAAGTCGTCAACCACAGTCACCCCCTGGAGAGACATGTTCAACATTAATGCAATTATTACACAGGCATATGCTGCAGTTGTTATTTTGGCACTGCGAGGCTCTGTGGGCTAATAGGCCTGTCTGTTGCCCAGATGCTCATAGGAAAGGTTTTGCCTTTCCTATGGTGTGTGTGTGTGTGTGTGTGTGTGAGGGACCAGACAAAAGCAGAGTGCTCAACAGGACAGTCTGTCCACACCAGGTGGGTCTAACTGTTTGATGCATTCAGGGTCCAGTTAACGTCAAATCCTTCCAAATTATTGTCAACTAAAGTATGAATCTTTAATCATTTTCTTGTAATTAATCTTTTTTGTGACTCTGCTTAGTCTGTATGCATGCAAAGCAAGTGCTCGACCGTTTGTGTGCTTGCGTGTGTGGGGGCGGAGGGAGGGTGCTCT
>VUQK01013342.1:16416-28485 GCA_015106715.1 Bujurquina vittata | reverse complement strand
TATGAATTCCTGACAGTCCCAGAATACATGGTAATGATTAGCAATCATGCGTCCACATTTTCTCCAGCAAGCCGGAGAATTCCCTTTATAATGAGATTTTTGATAAGGTGTAATGAAGTATCATGCTGGTGCACAGAACATTATGGGTCCAAACCTGCTAGTTAGGCAAAGTGTGCATTGTTTTGTTTTGTTTTTTTCATATGCTGCCAGCATCTTACACCATATCCTCTGGCTGCAGCCATATTAGCATCCAAGTGATACTGGTCCTATTTTAGAGACTTACAGTATTAGGAAGTGGCCTAAGTTGCAGGTCTATCAGGTCTTTGTGTCTTGCTCTTTGTTTCCCTTTTTTGAGAAATCATTGATTTGAGCAAATTATGCAAAGCTACTCTAGTAGAGACTAAGGATAAAAATATGAAGCTGAAAATTTGCAGAAAATTTTAAAATCAATAGACTTTTTGGTATTTTGAACTACTGCTTCTGCTGCTTTACAAATGAATTGTATTAAGACAGTCAGTGAAAAATGTCTGTCCTTTGTCTAATGAACCAAATTTAAAAAGGACTGACTGACATTTCCTCGATGACCGCTGAGTTGAAATAGGTACTGAGTGTGTAAAGCTTTATTTCAGGCCAGGGTCTACTTTCCTGTCACTATGGTGACATTCCTTCAGGACAGTCGTGGTCCCCTTTAGAGGTGATGTGAAAGCACTGGCGCACAGCACAGATAAACTTCGGCTCTAACACACAGCGACACAAACACTATTCACCCCCTCTCTGCTCTGACAAAGCCTCTCTCCCCATCCCTCCACTGCCTATCCCTCCATAATCCCATTATGTGTAGCAACGACCTGTCAGTGTCAATCAGTGTTCTCGTCATGCCAACCTCCCGCCATGGACTGGCCCTAGCCAATGGGAAGCTTCCCTGCTGATTAGCGGGTGGTGATCTCATTAGGTAGCCCAAGCCACTCTGGGGGAGATACGCTGCAGGGATGGAGGGGTGATCGGAGGGGGATATGCAGTAAGAACAGAAGGATTTTCACATGATGTTGCACACCTGCTGGCGGCCATGTTGGAAGTTCTTACTGTGCAGCAGCAGCAGAATTGAGGATCCAGATTTTAACTGTACTGATTCTACAAGGTTCAGTTCAATTCAGTTTAATTCATATAACACCAAATCACAACAAGGCACTTTATATTGTAAGGTTAAGACCATGTAAAATTACAGAGAAAACCAAACAATCAAAACAGTGGGAAGGAAAAACTCCCTTTTAACAGGAAGAAACCTCCAGCGGATCCAGACTCAGGAAGGGGCAGTCATCTGCCCGCTGGAGGACAGGGGAGGAGACAGGACAAAAGACATGTTGTGGATGAGAGCCAGTGATTAATACTGATTAAACGCATTAATGACAATGATTAAATGTAGAGTGTTGCAAAAACACAGAGAGGGTGAGAAGAGGTGAGTGAAACATATATATATATATATAGTGTAAATAGAATTGGTCCTAGCACAGAACCCTGTGGAATTCCATAATTAACCTTAGTGCTTGAAGATGGAAATTGGAAACAAATTGGAGTCTATTAGATAAATATTATTCAAACCACTGCATCATAAGCATGTTTATAATCCTATTTATGTTGTGTTCCAGACTCTGTTTAGTGTTTGTGGTATGGTGGATGGTGGACATCCAGAAGATCAATGTGCCCACAGGTGTTAAACTTACAAATGACTTGATTTTAGCTGTTTTCACACTAGTTCTGATTCCCCCAAACACCTGCAGGCTTTGGTTATATCCACATATCCACAATTTATAAGAGAATGTTGGCATATTTTCACAACTGAAGCCAATGCAGAAGTGTCTGAAGAGAGGAGGATAAAACAGGATATATCTTACCTTGCTGTGTCTCTTGGTTTCTTGCTTGTCTCATTTGGTTTCAAAAACCTAAAATGGCCAGCATGGGTTCTTCTAGAGTTTGAATAAAACGCTAAATCCCTGCACAACATTGGTGACACAACATTTGAGTTCTGTTCTTTACTTGCTCTCAGGACATTTAACACCAGCAGGGATGAACTTGAAAAAGTTGAGATTGTGCTGACATTAAATGTTCAGGGTGTCCATGTTTCCATTTAGATGAAACAGCACTATTTATGGACATAAACATTTGTAGACATAAATCACCGTTACAACACTTCCACTTCTTGGGCCTGTTGTCTGTATGTCAATCAAAAGATAAACCAGATCAGCCAGGATTTGCTGATCCAGAAAACATGATCAGCTTCTCTGGGGCTATACTGCTATGATAAACTCTTTATTATGTACCTTCCTACAGCATGAAAATCTGAATTTAAACAATGAAAGAGAGAAACAAAAGTCTGTTACATGAACTGTAATAGATAATGGATTAATAGATGTAATAGATAACAGAGTGCAACACAACATACAGGTGAGGCAGGAAAACTCAAAGTGAAGGACAATACAAGACTGAAAAAGATGAGCATGAGAAACAGATTAGGAGAAATTAAGTATGAAAATAAATTTCCAAAAGAAGTGAAGAGTGACAAATGTGCATTCATTTTGGCTGTTAATGATCTTTCCTTTCCTTTCTGTTTGTGATTTTTCCTTAATATTCAGAGCGAGCAGCAGCAAACAGAGGACACAAGGTCAAAAATCTAAAATATTCACAGGTATATTAGATTTCTCTGCTGACCTATTAAAAGGTCACAGAGCAATTAATGTTCTCTCCTTTTAAAGCAAAGAGTGGAAAGAATTTGGTGGAGAAAAAAACATGATTACTGCACATGCAAAATAAATATTAATCAGCTGATTTTCGATGGTGATGAAGGAAAGTCCTTTTCCTCTGAGGACTGAAACAAGCTTATTCCAGATAAATTAAGCTTATTTTTAATTACTATTTCCTTCCCTTTTCCTACACATAACCAAATAGACTTTAGTTCCTAAACCTGTCAAGTGAGATAAAGCCCAAGTAAAAACCCAAAAGAAATCAGATGAAAAACAAACAAAAAAACGTGTAACACGATCTCCCGACTGATAAACAGCTGATACCACCTTACAGAGAGCACATCGAGAGTATTTATAAGTTGTAGCCTGTGAGCGTACCCTGGACAACCATGTATGACCAAAATTTACAAAGTGGACCTAATGGTTTATTCAATAAGACCTAAAATGAGTGGCTGGACCCATAAACTCCTCAGTAAAGTCTTTCCAAAGCTGACGGCTGTTTGTTGTCTTTCCAACCACAGCTCTAACCCCCTGGTGGACATTAAAATGAAGGCAGATTTAAGTCACTTCTGCACAGGCTTAGTTTTTCCGACGTGGTATCTTTGATACTGTCTACGGGTGACACAAAAGGTTTAAACTGGAAAGATATCAAAAATAACTCCATTAATGAGCCAATATCAGACTCTGTGCTTCAGTTTTCTGAAATTCTTATATGCTACAAAGATGTTAACTATAGTATAATAATGATAACAATAATGTTAATGTTAACTTTATTTGCGCAGCAAATTTTTAAAAAGGGAATTTAGAAAGTGCTTTGACAGACAAGGAACTTCAGCCACAACATGCAGCCAGACATTAGGGCCAAAAATAAAACTGGATAAAATGAAAGAAAAGTTGGGACAGACAGAAACATAAAAGATAAAACATAAACTGTCAGAACTAAAAACACAAAAAACAATTATAACAGAAAAAAGACACAGAAAATTAAAAAAAGACAAAATAATTGAAGGAAGATGAAAAATACAAAAGCATCTGATGACTTCATGACTTCATTAGGCATTCACCCTCTTATCACAATATCGTCAGGTCTGGTTCAAAAAACAAGACAATAAAAACAAACAAAAAAAACTCAACACAACAAACAAAAAGCGGCAGAAATTAGTTTTCTCTGAAGGGTGGCTGGCCTCTCCCTTAGAGATAAGGTGAGGAGTGCAGCCATATGGGAGGGGCTCAGAGTAGAGCCGCTGCTCCTCCACATCGAGAGGAGCCAGTGCGGGCACCTGACTAGGACGCCTCCTGGGTGCCTCTTGGGTGAGGTGTTCCGTGCATGTCCTACCAGGAGGAGACCCCGCAGTAAACCCGGGACACGCTGGAGAGATTATACCTCTCGGCTGAGCTGGGAACGCCTTGGGGTCCGTCTGGATGAGCTGGTGGAGGTGGCTGGGGAGAGGGAAGCCTGGGCTTCTCTTCTTAGGCTGCTGCCCTCATGACCCGGCCCTGGATAAGGCATATACTCTCTCTATGACATCATAAAGAGCCAAGAGTAGAAAAAAAATAGTTTATGTGTTTGCAGTGATCTGCAGCCTGAGATTTTGGCTCACAGGGATTACCTGTATGTACACTGACCTCATTATTTGAAACTTTGACCACGTCTACATTTTTGTAGTGGGTATACTGTGCTTAGAAACAAAAGTACACCGGTTAGTGCAATGCAATTGACAATTTATTTGGGTTTTTAAGCATATTTAATATTGCAAAATTTCTCTGATGCTTACATTTGAATAAATGTACAACAAACTGTACAGCAGTTGGCTTTGTATTAAAAACATGTAGAATTTATTAAGAATGTATTAAGTGCAGAAGTACTATACAAAAACAGGTTGAACCAACTCAATAAGTCCATCAAACTACAAGTTCTTCTAAAGCTGCCTCTGTGACTTCAGGAGCAGCTGGGTTCTAAATACATTCAAAAAGTGTAGTTTGTTTTTTCTGAATTTTCAGAACATTGTAAAATCCTCGAACTCATGTGTCAGATTCAGTCATAGGATGGGCCAAAATTGAAGACACAGTCTGTCGAACAGGATTAAAAATAATCATTTTAATCATCAACATAATTTTGAATGGCCAGAATACAGCAACATTCCCCTCAACACGTTAACTAAAATATAAAATTATATTTTTCCTTAAAAATAACATCAGGAAAAAAGGAAAGATTTCAAGCTGATGAAAATGTGGAAATTTTTCAGGTAAAAACAGTGATGTGAATTTCCGTGCTTCACAGTTGGAAAAACAGAATATCATTAAAAAGTGCAGCTGCAAACACAGCAGTGGAGACCTGCTCTGATTTTTTTCCCCGGCAATCCATGGTCCCGTCCCTGAAGCTGCAGTTAGTTACAGGAAGATGCTTATTGTGTCGCAGTGAAAAGCTGACTTACACAGCCACCTTCCATCCCGGAGCCCTGCTGAGACTTCAACCTTTACTTTTCATGAACTTGACAGATTTTCTCAGGTAGTTCATGGCACCTGTCAGCTAACCTGTGCAGGTCTCCCTCAGCATCCTCTCCCCTATCCGCTCTTTTCCCCCGCATATAGCAGGCGAAGAAAAAAGACACACGGTTTACCTCCGATGTCAGCAATCAGGTCCTCTGCCTTGCCTGTTTGGAGGTCAGGCTAGCTTAACTGTCACTGTAAAAAGTGATGACTGCTGTTTTTATCCACTGATCACTGATGAGAGTTAGTGTGCAGCTCTTGGCCTGCGCAGCAACTGTTGCAGTGCATTGTGGGATTTTTAGTATACATGGTGACAGCACAATTTACCCGCGGGCCATTAATAAAAGCCATATGAAATCATCTCGCGAGCCGTATAAAATGATATCCCGCGGGTCTTGAAGCTGACACACGCGCTCTAGCTACTGCGTCTCTTGACTCGTGTCTGTCTAAGTTGTTCCCGCCCACATCCCCAGCCAATCATAAGGGAGCAGCTGGATAAGAAACCAATCACAGAGCAGAGAACTGTGGCAATGAGCTCAGCCAATGGCTGTGAGCCTCAGATGGAACAGGAGGAAAGGGGAGCGTATGGCAGCAGGTGACCGCATCGGTGCGGAGCAGTAAAGAGTTTGCGCTGGTCCTTATAAGCAAATCACGTTTCGTGATACGTATCATTGGGCACTTTTAAGTGGGTATACGGAAATTCATAAGCTTTTGTAGTTGGTTTACGGCGTATGCCTGCGTATAACGTAGACTACACTATTGGTTTAATGCAAGAAAAAACAGAATCAGTGCACTTTCATGGTGAAATAAACCTGCTTCTGATCAGGTTTGACTTGACTTCTACATAACTGTTACAACCAATGGAAAAAAAGTGCTTTGAAGGATCTTGTGAAATCATCAAACGCTTGATTGTTAATCCATGCACAAATAAAATAAATATATATATATAAAAAAGTACATATCCATGTTTTTTTTGCTCTGAAAACAATTATTCAGAATTAAAATTTGAACTCCAGGACATATCTGTATTATGGTAGGGTCTTAACCTTACAATGTAAAGCGCCTTGAGGCAATAGATGCTTTGATTTACCGCTATATAAATAAACCTAAATTGAACTGGTTGGTGTTCACCTGACCTGTAATGACACCAGCTGGCAGAAAAAAAGTTGTTGTTCTGAGCACCATAAGCGGCCTGTTAGCGCGCCAACAGTCAGCTGTACAGTCAGGATAAAGGCTAATCTGATGGCAGTAAACAGGGCCTGAAACTCGGCCACTGGTTGGAGGGCAGATTTAAAAGTCAAACCAGGACAGTATGCTAAGCCCAGGCAGTAGTTGTACAACACAGTAACTGAAACAAAAAAACATGCACAGGTACTGCTCAGCAGAAATAACGCACACAAGGACAGTGTTTGGGAGTATTCATTCATTTTCTTTTTTTTCATAGAGTATCGACCCAAATAAAAGCTGCAGATAGGACAAGATCTGGAACTCTGTAGGAAATAAATGGGTTAAAACATGAACTCATGTCCCAAGAGTTATTTTAGGTGACTTCAAGCTTCAGATGGGAATGTATCTTTGTATTATTCTGTTATATCAACTGACAGACATCTTTACTTAAACTGAAACTGTGCTGTCATTGAGCTTGTCGGGATAAAGAAAGGCAATTCAAACATTTTCAGACAAGAGGTTGTTTATGGTACAGGATGTATAGACCACTTACATATTTAGATAACAATGACAAATACTGAGAAAACAGACAAATATGTGTTTAAAGATGGCAAAAATCTTTGGTAATCCCACTGAATGTGGACCTATTCACTGCTCTTTGTTCTTGGACTCTACCAGAGAAGCTTTGCATAATTTCCAGGTCAAAGTAGTCAAACCCTACACCTAACCTTAGATCAGTCACTGATGAACTGGTGGATATGAAGGAGTTAAAGAGAAAAAAAAAACACATTTGGGTTCACATTATCCCAGCTGTAACATCAGCGATCTGCCTCCAGATTCCTCATCCGTGGCCCACATTTCTTTCAATAAAGCAGTTTAAACAGTTTTTAGGTCCCCAGCACCCCAAAGTCGCCTCTTGTGGATCACTTTATCTCACAGTAAATAGGTACCACTGGCAGCTTGGAAACAAAATTGTGGTCATCAATTAGACCATAAGTTACCAACCTTTTTACAAGTCGTCTGCTTTGAGCTTTATATGTGTTGCATCCACCAAAAGAATAGAAATCTAAATCTATTAGAAAGTATTTCTATTGTATTCTCTGCTAAAACCCATGACAGACAGAGTGTGTTCTACAGTGTTGCTCCAGCTCCTAGTGAGATCCGTCCCAGAGAGGCAGACCTACTGCTGAGCGTAGAGCGTACAGCGCACACACAAACACACAGCCTTCAGCTGAGTGTGAGCTCTATATTCTGTTCAACTGGGACAGTTAAATCTTAACCAGACTGGCCTAAAAACACAGTTTTCCCTCTTTCTCTCCTCTCTGTGGTTTTCTCTACGAGTCACTGTGAACTTACAGGAGGCAGCCCCAAAACTTTACTCACACCACATGTGTGAGTGTAGTCAGCGCCTTCACATCCCATGATGCCGTTTTGTCTGATGCCACAGTTGTGCACCAGGTGCCAACAGATCACAATCTTGTTTTAGAGAACAGAAGTCCATGTTAGGGGGTTGGAGAGGTGAGGTAGTGGTATACGTTACAGTTGAATATCGTGGTTTTGCATTCGGTCCCTTTTTTTGTCCTTTCCACTGTTTCATTTTGTTTTCCCTTGCATACGGTTAGACAGTGCAAAAGAGCTGAAAAGTGAAGCCAGTGTCAGAAGAGACTAAAACATGCATTCTTTTTAATGGCCACTAAGAGGTGATTCCTATGGTTGCACAAAGATTTCTGGTTGTATAAAAAATTATAGTAAACCTGTGTCTGTAAACACTGTCCTGATGAGTCTGATTGCTTAGTGAATAAAATATGATGTTCATTTTGTGAATTATTGTTATTATTAGAGTCAGAAATGAGGGTAAACTAGAGCATGCTGATTGGCTGTTACCTTGGTGACAAGATGTTAGTAAAGGTGCATTTGCCGTCATTGGTCTCTCAGTCAGATCCATGTGCGGTTTCAAAACCTCGACATGGCTGGAGTGAAAATGCTCAGTTCAAGGCAGCATAAGGGGACTTCACACATCACCCACATCTGAAGGGAAACTGCACACCATAGTATTTACTGTGTAATTACTTATAGATATTCTAAGAAGTGCCAGGATCGTATTAGTCTGCTACTTGGCACCAGCTTGCAGGTATCCATATGTGTGTTGAACCCGTACAGGTTATGGATGCAGCTGTATATGTCAGCTGGCTAGCATTAGTTGATAACTTAACACTGAGCTAAATAATGTAGCTTCTAGCTAAAAACAAAACAAAAATATGGTGTTTAATCTCCAACAAAGGCTTTCACAAGCCCACTGGGTGATGCCACGTTGGTCACGTCCATCTTTTACACCCACTCTGATGGTCTGACAACTCCAAGCTTTCAGCACAGCGTGTCACCATTTTGTACTGAGAAATTAAACACGGGAAGCAGCCGTAGTCGTTTTCAGCCACTCGGTTACCCAAGTGCAACACAGACAAAGCCCCATGTGTGAGCATGTTTTCATCTGCCCATCAGTGAGATGTGCGTGCTACTATCACTCCCCTGATGCACCTGTGTACATCTGTATGATCCAGTTGTGTGTGTGTGTGGATGTGTGTGTGTGCCTTTGTGTAATTGCTTGGTGTCCATACTCCCTGGAGTACACTCAGCTAGTCAATAGAGAACATAATGTTGAGAGTTTACCCATAATGCCCCAGGGGAGTGGTGGTTGAGTGAGCTCATTGCGGTTTGACGGGTGTACTGAGTGGACCCTTGAGACAAGAGACATAGAGAGCAAGCAGATAGTGATGTGTTTCTACAGTGAACACACACACACACACACACAAACACACACAGGATTGAGCTCACCCTTGTGCAAAATCACTTAAATGTCAAATCATTCAACAAAAAAAAAAAATCCGCCAGCCTCTGTGGCATCGCTGATGCTCTTAGAAGAAATCCCTTGAGCTTTGAGGCCAAATGTCTTAAAGGAGTTAGATGCCAGACACATACTGCACCGCTCAGTTACAGCTCCCTGGCTAACACTCTGAAGCGGCTTCACTTTTTGTTTGATTGACTCCATTCTGTTTAGGATCAAATTAGATCCTCAGTCAGTGTTTGCCTTTGCACATCTATAACACCAAAACAAGATTACACAACTGCTCACATGAAAAACAATTCAATTTTAATTATATCATGTCAAATCTCAACAAAAAAGTCACCTCAAGGCGCTTCAAATTGTAAGGTAAAGACCCTACAATGATTAGAACACAATCTCCAAAACTCTCCAAAATAAATGTTACCTGGAGCAGGTAGCAAAGGCTACCTGCTGTATATTGTCTCCACAGGGTGGATGAGCTATCACACTCAGATTTCTCTCAGGCTGAATGATTGGATCGGAGGGAGCATTGACTCAGGTCAATCCTAATCTCCTGAGGCTCTAAAGCAAGGCTGACCTTTAACCCCGGGGAGCTGACTGAAGACCACCCATCGTGATATTAAAGTCTCTGAATATTTGGCCTAAAATATTAACGTTGTGTCTCTTTACGCATCCACAAAAATCTGATTAAAAATAAATGTTCAGCTATCAGAAAAAAGCTAATTCAGATCAGTTCATTTTGCAGTTTATAGCCATTTCCTGAGGCTGTGCAGGCACAGCAGATTAACATCTTGACTACAAATCACCAAAGCTAAAGCTTAGCAACACCTAGTCTCATCATAGATGGTTCAGTGACCAAATAATAAACTAACAAGTCAGGTAATATGACTTTAACTTTGACATCTTAATTTATCAGTCACTAAACTGAATTTAAATACTCTGCATTGTATATTACACAGTAAAGTTCTCTTTCAGATTAAAAGGAGTAATGAATTTAAAAGGCTTTTTTCCAACCCCGTCCTGACTTTGGGGACAAACATTGGTAAAAATGTACATACAGATACACAAATAAGAAGCAGAGATTTGTATGCAAAATCGAACCAATGGGAACACAGACATACAGCAGATGCAGACTGCAGACTTACAGAGCTGGCCACTCAACAGCAGATACATCAACACAATCAGAACACATATATGACACACACAACTCTGACTCTGCAACTCTACTGAGACAGACATGGAGGAAACAGAAATGGTCAAGGTCAAGGTTTTCACTCGCTAAGTGAAATGTTCTCGATCACATCTTCCCAAAATGTGAGATCTGGACACAACAGAAGGACACAGCTCCCCCCCATGACCGTTTGGATATGAATGTGAAGTGTTAATGAATTTAATGCGAGCAAGCTGCATGGGTGCATCTCACAGACCAAGCACAGCTAAGATACCTAAGGCCTCAGTCACACAGGCCTAGAGATAAATGTGAATTCCCCACTTGGCAGGTGAGTTGTTACCAGAAACTGGTGACAAAGAGGGTGTTCCACTAAAAACCTCTTTGTGATTTCTTAAGTCACTAACAAATGATTGCAGTGACGTGCAGTTTGCATGGAAGATGCTGTATTGGTAAACAATTGCTAACTTGCCAATGAACAGCAGTAACACTCTGGAGACCATCACCTTCAAATTGAAAGTTGCATCTTACCAACGGCATCAACATGTTTCAAAAAGTTCAACTTTTGTTTGGAAGGTGAACAGTCTCTGCTTCCAGACTGTGTCACAACTACTTAGCTAGAAGTTAGTGAGTGTTTGCAGACAAGTTGCTGTCTTCCAGACAAACTACGGGCAACCGTGGCACTCTACTGGAGACCAAAACAATCACAAGGAGGTTTTCTGTGCAACGCCGTATTTGTGAACAATTTCACACTAGCAACAGCAAAAGCAACGTCCTGCAACCACTTGCCAACCAGTCAATAATGACACATTTAGCAACCAGTGGTTGCCAGGAAGTGGTCAACTGGTCTCAAGTGTGACTGGGGTCTAGCAAGTGGCTACTTTGCTACCACAGCAATACAGGTTGCTGTAGCTGCTAGTTGTCTGTTAGGCTTCACCAGTTGGAATTATATGACTAATAATATGGCTGCTGTCTGATTAGCAGGTATGTGTGTCTGTGTCAAGCTGAATTTTAAGGAAATGTGTACAATATATTTCTGGTATGTTTCCATTTGATGGTGCAGCAGTCATGCAGCTTCAGCGTGCACACAGTACACATTACACAGTGTAAACCTGGCTTAGAAAAACATGTTATTACAGTGATTGAAGACTTTAAAGAAACAGCTACATGAAGCTCACAGCATCAAATTGTTAAATATTCCAGGCAGTCTGCTCTGGTATCGATCGTTTCAGAGTTTCATTTTAAATAATTAAGTACCAAAAACATCTTCTCCTTTTCATGCTCTGGAAGCAGCAGGTCACTTTTAATTTCCAAATAACATCAGCTTCCTGCTACACACAAACACACTTACTTCCCACCATCAGCTTCCTGCCTCAGGTGGCGTGTGTGTGTGTGTGTGTTGATTGGCAGTGATCCAGATGTTTTCACACAGCTCCCGGTTGGTCAGTCAGTCACTTCTGTCACTGTTGGGCTCCGATCCAAAGCTGTTAGCTGGGGGAACATCCTGACTTTATCCTCCACTACAGCTCTCTCTTACTCACTCACTCACTCACTCACTCACTCACTCACTCACTCACACACACACACACACACACACACACACACACATACACACTCACACACGCACTGCCTCAGCCGCACCCGGATCACAACCTACAGCACAG
>VUQK01013341.1:15535-37340 GCA_015106715.1 Bujurquina vittata | reverse complement strand
TTATTCGACTAAACAAAAAAAAAAAAGAAAAAAAAGACTAACCCCAACTAGTCTAAAACTAAGAAACACTATATTAAGTTGCTTTGTGAAAACATTACATGTTATACTCCAAACAGATAATAAAGCAGAAGACCCCCCCCCACACACACACTTAAAATAAACTGTTAAATATTATATAAAAACATTTCTACAAAAGATGTTAACATATTATTCAAATATGACAAATTAACATCTGAAAAACTGTTAAACAGTGACCGGAAAGTGCGGCAGCAGTCTAAGCAGAGAAGCCCAGACCGCCCTCTCGCCAGCCACCTCCTCCAGCACATCCGGGAGATGGGGGTGACACCGAGGCATTACCAGGCCAGCTGAGATATCATCTCTCCAGAGTGTCCACGGGACCTCCTCCTGATACAAGATGCCCAGCAACAACCTAAACTGGCTACTTTTCATGCGGAGGAGTAGCGGCTCTACACTGAGCCCCTCCCGAATGACTGAACTCCTCACTTTGTCTCTAAGGGAGAGCACAAATTTCGGGCCTAGATTAGAGTTATGGCATTTTTCTACAACAATTTATAGGCACTGGGCATCAATTAAAACCTTAACAGTTAAACTTAGGACAAAAAGTATGAAAATTTGTGTTTAGTCAATGATTTATTTTTTGCTTCTTGGCAATAAATCTTATACCGTTGGAAAATTTATTTTCCCTTAAACGGTGCCACATTCGTAAGGAAAATGGTATCCCATTTGTCAACCAGCATTTGTCCCTAGCAGGCCAATGTGGTTGTGTTGGTCACTCTGGCACGAACAGCACACTCAAGCAGGATTGCCATTGGTTGCAGAATCTCATCTCAATATCCATCTGCATTGAGATTGCCTCCAATGATGACAAGACTGATTGTTAGCACTCAGGGTACCAAACGCTCAAAACAAGAGTCATTCGGCAGAGAAGACTTGGCAAGTTTTTCATGGGTGCATCCAACATACTCAACTCTGCTGCTCAATCCACAAAAGCATTTTCCTTACAGGTGTGGCACCATTTAAAGGGAAACAAACAGGCTTTCCAACGGTATAAGATTTATTGCTGGGTAACATTGTTACAACAAAGAAATGATCAAACACAAATAGTCTTACTTTTTCTGCTAAGTTTAGATTAAACAACTAGTACATCAGTTACCAACTGGTGACGGTTAATGTAGTCGACTAGCTACATACACCCCCAATTATGATACTGTGGTTCACCAAATATTATTCAGACAAAGCAAACTTTGAGAAAATGACATTTTACTTAAGTGAACAAGGACAGCTACACAAATGACTATACATGCTTTAAAAACAGAAATAAGAGTGAAAAAAAGACTAAATGCATTAACCAGGAAAAAAAAAATACATGTTGTTGAATTCTTTTTTTTCTTAAAACTGATTGATGTAAAGGCATTAAAAAATTGCCAATATCTTATCAACATATGGATAACAGCTTATTTGAAATATTCAAATCATGAACAAAATACACACTCAACTATTAAAAGGTGAACCCGGTCACTGGGAAGGATGAGGCTCTGGAGATGAAGCCCATCCTATTAGGAAGGTCATTTTGTCTTTATACACAGGAATGGAAATCACTTTTCACATGTAAAACCCGTCCTTAATGCAACCTTAGAGCCTCGCCATGCAGAAGAGCAGGGGGTCTTAGACTGCCTTCTCGTGCATTTAAAACACACAATCCCCCTCACACACACACACACATACAGGAGCAGAAGCCCAGGGGCTCCTGGTGCCCGCTCCCTCTAGAGATAGGGGTGTGTGTACAAATCACATCACTAGGGATTAGGCTAACGGCACAGTCTCTGGTACACCGTAAACATCTGCCAAATGTGGAACAATTTTCTCCCCCCTAGATTTGACTCCATATGGGATCTCACCATTGTGACATCTGGGCTATTTAGTGCTGCATAAGTTTCCAAACCGCTCACAGTTCTCCAGTATTATCTGCCATTTCCTCAAATGAAATACTTAAGAAGTGAAAGACTAACTAATGCAGGGAGAGACAGAGCAAGAAGGCCACAGAGAGGGAGGGAGAGAGAGAGAGAGACAGAGAGGCCTTTTTTGACAGTGACTTTTGTGTCTCGCCGAACAGGATTTGTCACGAGGCTTTAAAAGAGATTTCAGCCGGGTAAATATGGCAGTTTTGACAGAAGGAGCGAGATGATGGTCACTTTAGACGTTTTGAGGAGGTTAAAAAAAACACACACACACACACACATTCTAATGTGCAGAGGCAAAGCTTGGGTTTATTGTGGCGGTGCACACGACCATCTGTGTATTGAAGATGTTTCAATAGGGCTGGGATGCACTGTCCAACTAAGTTAGAATTAGCAAATGAATGAAAGGAGTGAATTCACGCTAAAGTAAGCAGGTATGACAAATTCATTGAGCTGCATTTGAAAGGCTGCCATGTTTAGTGACTAGAACCTCGCCTGCGACGGGAATAGAGTTTGGATTAAAAAAAAGGGATATATGTATATATACATAGAGAGAGAGAGAAAGAGAGAGGTAGTGTGAATGTGTTTGATAACCAATAAACTGGCTGCGTTTGTTTAGTTTAATCTGAAAGTTTTTTCCTTGATGGGAGAAAACGGCCAGATTATGTGTCCTCGTGTGTGTGTGAGAGACTATGTATGTATGTCAAGGAGACCCTTGATCTATGCAGAGCTCTAATGCAGCACAAACTTAATCTATCAGCCCACAGTTACACACACACGCACACACAAACATACCGCCAGGTGGTGGAAATCCCCGTCACAGCAGCAGCTCTCTCAGGAGAGTAAACCCGGCCGGGTCCAATAGTCTTTTCAAAGCCTTTTATCGAGCAGTTTACAAGTTATGAATGAATATGTTTTATTTGGGGAAACACAGTATTGACAACCACCTATCAATAGTAATGTGACTATTGTCAAGGGTCTGTCAATATTAATGTAATTATGATGTAGAGGGATCAGAGGGATGCTGGAGTTGGGGGCCAAGTAACATCTCCTGCCCACTGCCATATCAATAGCTGGGATTGCTATTGACAGCTTCCCTTCAGACTTGCAGCACTTGCCAAATATATAACAAGCAGACACTTCAGTCAATGCGGGGCTGCCTATAAAAATTAAGGATTTGAATTTACAGGGCTTTTACCGCGGACAGCTGGAAATCCATGTTCCTTATGTAATAGTCAAAAGTCACAGTCAATGCCAGTGTTTACAGAGTAATGACACGGTGTGTGTTCGAGGACAGACAGCACAGCATTTGCACGCAAAAAAATATACAGGGATACAAGCGGAGAGACTCCTTCGATGATGTATTCACACACACATACTGATGTGATATATTGACTTCATAATTCTCTTGTGGGTCAGCCATCCAACTGACTGAGAGACAAAATGCCCTCTTTTGGAGAGTTGATAACTGACAACCAAGAGAGTCAGAAGAGGTTGCTGAAAATCAACAGAAAAAAAAAGAAAGAAATCACCTGACATTTCTGAGGTCTTGCTGTTCTATCAGAGCAGTGAAAAATGCTTTAAAAACATTTTCCTGTGTATGTTAAAGGGTATTTTGATTCGGGTCATATGATAATTTTTTTTTTATTCCTTCCCCTTGTTCCCTTAGCTTGTGCATCTTGTTCAGACAAAGATAACACACTGACTCAAGGCTGACTACCATAGCTTACAGACAACAACAACAACAATATCCAATCTAACAGGGAACACAGTGCAACACTGCTTCAAGGCAAAAGGGGCCATGACCAGAGTGAGGAAGGAGAGATGAGGCAACAAAAGCATACGGAGCATCAGTCTGAAGCCTTGCAGCTGCACCGGGTCCTCTGAAAACTAGACAATGGGCTTTAATGACAGCTACCCAACAAAAAAGACGGATAGGCAAAGAAACAGACAAAGATGGATACGTCAGGCAACGCGTCATGAAACCGCCAACTGGGAGCTGTGAGCTAATGTCTACTGATACAGTGAATGGAAAAAACTTGGGGAAAAGATAGGTAAAGAGGAAAATAAAAGGGAGGGGAAAAACAGATAAGCTCCAACCTCTCCGTAGGAGCTGACCTTGAGAAAGACGGTCACAATAATGGAGGAGAGAGCATTTCTGAAGCATATGTAGTTCAGCCCTGCTGAGGTGTGGGGCATCCAGGGAATAGCCTATAGACAGAGGAAGGTTGCACTTTCTTCTTGACCTTGGCTTTGGTGTCTAGGGATGGGTGAGGGTGTTTAGGACAGGGGGACTAAAGATTGGGGGTGGGGTCGGCGTGCTGGGAGGATGCACGTCCCTTGGGCTTTGCACTTCGCCTTTTCTGTGCGATGAACCCGCTCAATCCCCACCGGTTGGAAACTGCGCAGCTAAAAGTCTCGATTTAGCTCCTTGTGTAGCGTAGTGCTCAGATTCCTAAGCACTTAGCTGTGGTTGTTAGTATAATGTATTTGCTGAAATAATGCATAAATGTTCACTTGGCTTTCTATGATGCTTGTAGCGAGAAATAGGCTATGCATTGGCAAAGCACGCTGGATTACAACTTTACATTTTATTCTCTCGCTCATGTAAATTAATTTGCGTAAAAGCTCTGGTGGATAAAACCTATTTCTCTGAGCACTCCAGTCAGTCGTCTTTTTTTTTTCCTCGTTCCCGCTCCCTCTCTTTATTGCCCTTCTTTCGCCAGGAACGAGTGCGGAGCCTATTAGCCAAGGCTTGCTAATGTCCTCACTATGAAAACGGATGAGAATGTCAGATTTAGAACTTTTAAGAGAGTGATGTCATACAGCAGACCACAGGCATTACGGGGACACTAAGATTACCCAGGCGGTAACCAGACTAATTGTTATGAGTCTGTTTCATGAAAAATGAATGTGTGCAGATGCACAGAGGGGTCTTAGGGCTGTGTGTGCGTCACACACTAATGCTTTATCAAGGCTCTCCTCTTTCTCTAATCACCCAAAACTCCTCCAAGCCATTGGGGTGGGAGCCAAGTTAATGCCTGAATACAAAAAAAATTAAAAAAAAAAATACACATCAGTTAGAACAGCACATTTGACACACAAAACTCTGCTCTGCTTAATCTGGTTTGCTCCGAAGGTGAATTATTTAAGAGAATTAATTGATTTCATGAGTACGAAGGTTGAGTATGCTAAGGCTGTATGAGTAATAAGTTCAAGGGTTTGCAGAAAACAACTTAAAACGTCATGAAACATTTAGAGCATAGACAGAGAGGCACAATGAATGTGGAAGAAAAAGCAGAATGGCTAATAAATTGGAGAACCAAAGTTGTGCCTTTCTGAGGAGTCAATGAGAGAGCAACTCATGCAAATAAAAAGTGTTATCCTCAGGAATATTTGATTTGCACATTTCTTGAGCTCTCTTTATGCATGAAAAAACACGGACAATAAAAGAATAAACATTTTACCTTTTTTTTTTAAAAAAGAAAAAAAATGCTGGGTAACTGAGGGCAAGCTGCTCTTTTTCGCCAGTAAAATCTACAGCAACATCAATCAAACTCACAGCACTGAGGCTACGTATACAAGTTCATCATCTCAGTTCTTAAGTGCACCAGCTTGATTTCTTTCAAAAGTAACTCAAAAATGCTTTCTAAGTAATGTACACATTACATATTATTAAGAGATAATTCAATATGATATACATGAGTTAATCACAAATAAATAAAATTGCATGCTGGATTTACAGAAAAGTTCTGGCCCCACTTTTAAAAAAAATGCAAGTTTTATGTCTTCCAGTTCCTCTCAGTCTATGTGAGTTTTTAAAATACAAAGTAGATAGTGCAGTAGTCCTGAAATTATTCATTAGATAAATAGCAAAGTATACAGTGATTATCTAATAAAATGTCTAACTTGCTGATTGAAGCTTCTAACATCAGAAGGTTTTATAGCTTCTGCATGTTTTGTTATTACTTAAAATTGTAAATACAGTATTGCACTGATTTTCGGGCTAAAAATATGAACACTTTTCTTAAATTCAGTAAACAGACTGAAACTTTACATTGTATTTTTTTAGACTGTGGAACAAATAAATCATGGATTGATTTTTTTCCCCCCTCAAAATATGCACAGATAACACCAGCGCCTTTAAGACTCCCCATTCATCTGGAAACTGTATAAAATGACCTTATGAACCCCAGAGTGAGATCACAACCTAATTTAACTTCTGCGAGTGCCTTAAAAAGCACACTCATCAAAGTAAGTGTTTGGCTCCAGAGGCACGCACACCACACAACAATCTCATGCAATCAGTCAGTCCACATTCTCCTCATAATGACATTGTCTGCTTAATTTTTTTTAAGCTTGAGCCCATCAGTCTTTAACAACAACAAAACCCAAATCTGCTCCATTTTGATAATAAGGCAAGAGCATTATGTGATAATCACAGGAGGGATTAGGTTTTGGCAGAGAGTGTGAGAGCCATACAGTCAAAGCCACTGGAAAAGAGAGATATAAGCAGGAGACAGATAAGAGTAGAGGAGTGATGATTGGGATGAGAGAAATGAAGTAAGTAGTCTCCTGAAAAATCAATAAGATCAACTTTGCCTTGAATCTCAATGTGGAAGGTTTTGATCTCTGGCACTGATTATTTAGGGGAATAATGGAATTATGTGCGGAGTTGCACAACATACTCTTGAAGGAGCGCACAGTCACAAGGTTACCATCCAAAGTTTCAGCTATCCACCTGGACCTGTACTCCTAATGAATGCTAATTTAAAAACGGCTTGTTGATTGAACCGCATGCAGCAGTCATTATACACATCAACAATCGATACGATTTTAAATGCAAGCGTGCAGGAAAATGCAGAAGAAACAAGCAACCGACTAACAGATAAAACACTAATACAGCAGCGAGGAGAAGGTGATATCGTTTGATGAGGAGTTTAAAACAAGCAGACGTGCCGCTTTTGGGTTTCGTGTGGGCATAGAAGATAATAATACAGACTTAATGAATTTATTTATATATTTACCCATTTCTTTTCGGGGATGGGGGAAACGCGAACTCAATGTAACACAGTCTTCCCTGACATGAAAACACTGTCTGTATTTCCGGGTTATACAAGGTTATCCCGCCTCTTAAAGAAAACTCACCAGTGGCGAGTGTTTACGTCACGATTAAGAAACCCGTGATCAAAATTAGCCAATCGGATTGCGTAGCGCCAAAGCACTGATTAAAGCGCTGTACTCCGCCTGGAAAAAAGAAAAATTCAAACTCCTCAGTTGTAGCAACGACACATAGCGACCAAATTGCTGGCAAAGCTACGGTAATTATTTCCTCAGTCTTAAATGTCAAGTGCATTCAAAGTGCCGGACAGTTGGGTTTTTTTTCAGGTTACCATATGTGGGTGTCTAAACTGTAAGACTGTCCAATAACTGAACAAAGCCAAGATTATATGAGTGTTGGCTACTCAGATTTTTGCAAGCCTCCATGCAGTTTGTGTAGGAAACAGCAGGTACTTTGGAGCAATGCTTGCAGCTTGCACACAGCCAAGCAGAAACTCAAAGCTGTCGGAACCGCGAAGTCACACTTCTCACCTGTCCTCTTGCTCAGGTGAAAAAGAGCCGGAAGTAGCCAATCAGAGTTCTGAAACAGTGGCAGGCAATGTTAAACTGCTGCTAAACGAGTTCAGAGGACTTCACGAGCAGAGGTTAAGATGCTTGGAGCAGGACGCCTCTGCAACAGGGGACCTCCCACAGGTGAGTAGTTTTTCTTCAGCGTTTTGACGGTAGCGTGGCCGAGCGGTCTAAGGCGCTGGATTTAGGCTCCAGTCTCTCCGGAGGCGTGGGTTCGAATCCCACCGCTGCCATTATTGTTGAACTTTGACACCTGGCTTAACTCTAGGACACAGCCACAAAGCCTCCCACACTACAGTTCCCATCGACATAATTTATCCAGGCTTGCTGATCAACAAAGCTATGTTATCACAGTGGCTTTCCCTGTTAGTGTACATCTGGAATGAAGCAGACATTTTTTGATTAAATATCTATAAAAACAAACAAACATAACAAAACAAAAAAAGCTACTATGTTGTTTCAATAAACACTAAAAACAAAATGCTAGTCATTTTACTGAGAGTTCCGTACCCTCCCGTTACCCTTCCAGTAGTCTGGACCCCGGATTGTATAAGTTGCTTTTATGGGTTCAGACAATTGCATAAAGTACAAGTTAGCAGACCCAGCCTCTACAGCATGTTTAGATTTAGGCTAACATTTATGGTCATTAGGTTATAATCATCCATTACAAATCATAGAGCATCCTGCCCACCTTGACTCTAGCGTCAGAAGATGACCTCTGTCCTGTCAGACAAATGACAGGAGGAAGCGCAGCGGTGCTTTCATAAAGCCGCAGCACTTGTAACAGGTGGCAAATTGCATTACGTTTCCATCTGAGCGGCAGAGATCAGGAACACAGATCCATGTTCATATTTAAAAAAGAGAGGTTTCTAATCATCAGGATCGTCATGTAACATCTTTTAGCAACAGAATGTAGCCCGTGTAAGCTGGACTGTGCATCAAAGCAAGAATAACAAGGTTTCAGAATAGGTTATGGTCAGCCAGCCCCAGTCAAGGGCCTACTTAACAAGGTTATGTGTTCAGAACACAGGAGCTCCCAAGTCCTAAAGGTTGATGGGGACACGTAATCATAAAACATGTCCACTGAAAATGCAACGATCCATTATTCCATAAGCCCACTGTAGATTTATGAGTTTTCTTAAAATGATGAAATGTTTGAGCAACCTGTCAGTTCAAGAATTCATATTTTTTCTTCTTACGCTTTAGGGCACTTATCACAGGTAGCTATTCCAAAACTGAAAAGTAAGTAAAAAACAACAACAACAACAAGCAAACAATGTCAACCCTAGAATGTTACTTTACTGTCACATTTGCCATCTTTGTAAAGTTACTTTCCCTGAAGCTAAACATCAGTATAATGTTATGCATCAGGGGACAGTATAAACTGCGTATTTACTTTTTGGCTGTAGGGGACAGATGTTTTTCAACACAGGTATACAGGTGGTCCTCTAAGGCAATATAGTTCTAAAGTTTTGTGGCACTCCCTTTTATCAGAGGGACAAACATTGTATGTGTAGGCTATCTGGAAAGCTGTACAATCCCTTTAAGCTAAGTGCGCAAACTTTTTTTAACCTAAAACAGCAAAAAACAAAAAAGTGTTTATGTGTCCCGTTTTTGTAAGCAATAAAATTTGAATATTAAAATGCATTCTCGAGTCTGCCCTACACATTTCGTGCCTAACCATCAAGTATTCATTTTCCTATGCGATATAGGGCCAGTGTCATCTGTTGTGAATCTTAGATTTGCATTGTATAAAGGTTTTGGCACATTCAGCATTATATGAATGTTATGGAAAAGAAAAAAAAGTTTTAAAAGTCACAAATAGTTCAGTGGCTGAAGTATGCCAAGGATGTAGAAACTCAAACAGTGCTATATTAACAATACGCCTGTGGTTATAACAATTTCTATTAACTTATGCAAACAGGATCACAATAGTCATCATTGGCTTTTGATGACCTCGCTGTTCCTTATCCTTCCTTATAAGCTATTGTGGTATAGATCCCGCTTCAGTGGTTTTATATTTCTACGGTACTTGTTAGGATAGAATGAGAGCCCGTGGGCAGCTATTGTAGATATTGTTGTCTTTAGATGAGTTGTTTCCTTTTTTTCAGAAAGTAAAATAATCACAACCTGTCCTGCCGTACTGTTGACTCCTCATTTGTCAGTGTGTCAGTGTAAAAGATTCCCCATCTTAATGTGGGAAAAAGGGAAAGAGGCAACTAAATAATAATAGTAATAAAAAACTTAGCTTGTCTGTAGCCTGGCCCTTTTGCTTCCCCGGTGGTTGCCAGATGGTCGCTGACTGGGCTCTAAGCTTGTGTGACTGAAGCCTAAAAATGTCCATAATTTGTGACTGCCCTGTTGGCTTATTTAGTGGCTGCTGAGCTGATTCACTCAGCAATTAATTAAACATATAAAGGAAAAGTGTCAACTTGTTAAACCAAATTGAATAAACCACTGTCTTATCCTGTTGTACTGTTACTCTTACAGAAGAAGGTGGATTTGCTGCAGTCCTATGTGAATGACCTCACAGACCAGATCCAGGTGCTTGTTCAGACCATTGAGGATTTGCAGAGAGAAGCTGGACAGAACCATGATCATGTTTTGGGGGTAAGATTTAATAAATGGCTTCATCTTGACACAAATGTTCTGCATCCAGGGCTTTCTCCTGGGTCAGAATGGGCTCACAAGAGGTGACTACACATAACAAAGCATGACTGATCTGTATATTATTTGTCAAAAATCAATAGATTTTTCTGGTTCTTATTTCTGACAATTTGATGAACAAAAATGCTATCATGCCTGATTAAAGAAGCCCTAAAAAAACTCTTTAAAAAATCATTTTATTACAAGATCAGGGTTGGAGGGCTCCGTTCGTGGCTGGCTTAAACAAACCAAAAATTTCTCTGTGCAGGAAAAGCCCGGTTGTCTTTGTTTTAAATATATATTTTCTGTAAGCTTAGCAATTTTTCAGCAGCCTTTCTTCCTCAATGTGCCAAATAATCCATCCTTTAGATATAGAATGAACTATTGCTTTTAGGGCTTTGGAAAAACTGCCTAAAAAGGAAAACTTTGATATAGGAAAGACTAACAACATCACCGCCACTTGATGTAGTGACCTTAAGTCATTGTTCTATTTCAGTTACGGCCAGGCTTCTATCAATGTTCTTTCCTCTGAGTGGATTTTAGACACAGAAAAGTAATTATGGCTTATTATACATCAAAGTACTTACCTGTCATTATGTAGAAGGTCAGAGGGCCAGCATTGTGTGCTCTCTATACTGCTACTACAAAGGTCACTCCAACATAATGCTTTGCATTTCTCAGCGTTCAAAGCTGCCCAGTTTTAACTTTAATCATTTTAAAACTTAATTTTCTTCCACAACATTGCTTAAGCAACACAAATACCAGCATCTCTGCCGTTTTCTCTTCCATAGCACTTTCTCAGATTCCTTTATTGAATAGGTTCTACAATATATGGCTTTCTTGCAAATTATAGCACAATACATGCCTACAGGATAGTTTGAAAAGCAAAGACATTTGTTAATTTTCACATTTATTATCAGTAATGGAATTTTAGGAACTTTACTAATTTATTTTTCCATTTCTCCTGCTGATTAAAAAAACACAGCTTAAAGGGAAAAGGTGAGAAACAATTTGTAAAATTTATTAAAGTGGCATTCTCTTAGTTACCAAGAGTCCTTCAGTTCATCCAGTCGTACAGATTTACCATTGTTTGTGACAACGGTGGCTTCTTTTGGCAGCCAAAGAGACACACTGTGAGGGAATATAATAGTTTGTTGCTGCTATCGACCCATCCTCTGAGCTTTTGAATCTCCATTTTCACCCGTCTTAAACGATGCTCTCACTGTCTGTTTATGCTACTTTGTATGTTTTCGGGGTCTAGATCGGTAAACAAATACAAACAAATGGACTGTCTCACTCAACAGTCTATTAGGATAGTCAGGGGACAGGATAGTCAGTGTATTTCTGCTCTGATGTCTATAATGCGAAATCCAATCAAACGAAGAGCATTTAGAGCTACTTATGGACCGTTCCACAATGTAAACGATGCAATGAGCTTTGTAATAGGAGCTTGGCTAACGTCTGATTGAATTGTAGTGTATGGTCTTGTTGATACACAATAGGGCTGAAGTGTAATGGACACTAAACAGAGTTTGTTTTGTGCCCTAATATCATAAAATTTAAGGATTGTATTCTGTGTTCTAGACTGCTACAATTAGCCTGTGGTCTGTGCCATCTACAGACAGACCTGCTATAAAATCACCAAGTCCTTTATATGCAATACAAACCTGTACAATGTGAATAATACTGCTAACACCTGCTTTAACAAAGCGGGTTATAGAGTTTTAGCTGACAGCTAAAGGAGAAATTGTCTCTTTTACTATGTTAAAGCTAACTTAAACCAGTCAAACTGTCCTAGAAAAACATCTACAGTGACTGTGGGACGATAATGAAAGCACTTCCCTTTAATTTGAGATATGTAAGTAAGAACAAATCAGCCCTCTATTTGTTCCACTCAGCTTGTCATGGTACAACGCTGTCCCCTAAATTTTCTTACAATCATAGACAAAAAACACCCACATGCTAGAAAAAACACAATTCGATAGCCTGCATTGGAAAAACCCGCAGTCTTCTTTAGTGGTAGCTTAAACTGGAAGTCTCCCATTTGCCCTGCTTGTTAATGTTTATAAACGGCGGTTAACAAAGAGAGCCTGATTTTCTTTGTATTATTTGTACCGGAGGAGAGAGCAAAATCAGTTCCAACAAGTGATGACAGCAAATTTGCTCACTGAATGCCAGCAATGTCTCCAGCTGTGATGAGAGCCGCCAATTTTTATTTTTTTTTTTTGTGTGTGTGATTCACAAAGTGACTATTTATGACATTCCCATAAACCAGAGAACAGGGGCTATTAAAATCTTAAAGCCTGGGAACCAAATGATAAAATTGATCTCATGACTTAATTCATGCTAATGAGAACATAATTTCTCCTGTCATGTGGAGCTCTCTTCGTAGCAGGACTTTAAGTTTTCTTCCTGGGTCGCAGCTACATCTAAGTAAAACAGATAAGTAGATGTAAGCATGCAAGTTACAGTGCATGTTAAAAAAAGTTCCATCTGGTCTCTTTTGTGGCACAAATATATATGTACTGTCTCACCCTACACAGCAGTGACTGTGGACAGGTTTGCATTAAAAACAGTCTATGAACTGTGTGGCCTTTATCAACCCTCTTACCCTCTTACTCCCCCCAACCAGCACACACATACACACACTTACACACACACATGCAAGCACTGTACACACACGCATTTGCGTTTGTAGCAGGTGCTTCGGGAAAGCAGCAGTGAAAGTGAGAAAGAGCAAGCAGGGGAGGTCACGGGGGTCACGATGGTTGACTATGCTAATGCTGTTGTTAATGACTTTGCTGTGAGTGATAATTTATTGTCTTCATTACCATATTAACTCCACCCCCCCACCCCACCCCAAGAGGCCTAAGTCTCTCTCTTTCTCTCTCTGTGCAGTAATGGATGCCCCTGTTTGATCCTTAGAATAATGAACTAATTAGCTTAATTAAAATCAATAGAGGTGCCAATACCAGGTTAGACCTTTCAGGGACACCATCTCTATCTGGTGGAGAAGGGATTTTCAGAAAGAAGGAGTGAAACAGGATGGACGCCAGGGGGTTAGAGGAGCAACACATAAAAGAAAAAAATAAGGACGAGTGCCATTTTAGAACCCATAAAACGATCCACAATGACCCAGTTTTAGTTTAGAGTTTTGGAAACACCGATGCAGATGCACCTGTTTGATGTGTACACATTCTTTACCTATAAGAAAACAAAGACAGAAAACAAAGATGAGTGTTTAGTTAAACATGGATAACAAATTACATGCCAACATCTGTTGTGCAGTGTACATGAGGATATATTTGTGTGTGTGTGTGTTTTTAAAGCATCTGTCAACTTTGCTAACGTGGATGTTGCCAAATAGCTGAAGAAGAACGGGAAACATTAATTTAAAATGAGAATGAGTGACAGGGAGTCCAAGTCTGAAACGGAAAATTTAAAAAAAGTAGCACGGGTGAGGGCAAAAAAATGCATGCAAGAAGGGGCAAAAAAATATCACAAGAGTGGAGGGAGCCAAAGAGAGGGGGGAACTAAACGAGAGCGAGAGGGCGAAAGAGGTTCCTAATGCTGATTTATGAGTGCTTGACGGTCGTTAGCTGGAATAAATGGCTTGTAGGAGTGGCTGCAGCATTACTCCCTGTACAGGATACTAAGTGCATTGTAAGGTCAGCCATAAGGCCAAACTTACATATGTAGTGCTCTGCCCTTGTAAACCTTTGTTAATATATCAGCCACAGGATGGAACTGTAACAAGTCCATCTGATCCAGAGAGACGACTGCGGCTTCCTAAACTGTACAGAAATTATCTTAGTTGAGTTTTATTATAAGAGCAACCAGACTTTTCATGGATGGGCAAGCCAAGTTTAAAAGCTGCAACTGCTTGAAATGAATGTGATTTGCTACAGTTTAGTCGTCTTCCAACAGGCGGGGGGAATGTTTACAACAATGCTTATTATTCCGAATTTTTGCATTTATAAATACGCCATAGAGGGTATGGTATCACCTCACTAATTAGGAATAAACCTCGTATGTACGCTCCCCATTTTTCTGCAACAAACTGGCATAGTAGCACATTTTTTATTTGAGAACTTGGAGAATTAAAGGTAAAGTGTCATAAGGAATATCTCAGCACATACAGTATATTATGTAAAGGTTCAGCCAGTACATTTGATGCCACACTGTATCTTATCAGTAACAGGTGTGGCATGCATTGCAGTAAGGCAGCGCATGTGTGTTTTTCCCTGCATGCTGTAGTTGCATCATCTGAATTAAGCTCACGCTTGACAGTATTAAAGTTCACTTTTTTTTTGTTTGCACTCACTCTAAACATGCAGGTCCTGACATAGCAGAACAAGACGCTGGCATGCTCCTTCCAGTCACTATCACCACGAGTTGCATTATTCTATTTTATTCATCCTTCTCTTTCTATTCTGATCTGGTGACTCACGCGCACACGTTCCCGCTTTGTTTTTTCTCCTCTGTTGCTTTTAGTTGACCCAGCTCCGGAGAAAAGGATTCGAGGGGAGTGGGAAAATGGAATGATTGCGTAAATTGATGACTATTTTCAGACAGAAAGGAAACAAGAAAAGGGAAGTGTGTGTGCTCGCGCACGTGTGTGTGTGTGTGTGTGTGTGGGGGGGGGTGGTGGGGGGGGGTGGTGAGGGGCAAATGATTGAGACAGGAGGAGACAAGAGACTGTGATGAGGTTGGAGGCTGAAAACAAAGAAAAAGAAATGAAGGAAAATTGAGGAAAACAGGAAGAGTGACAGTGGGAAAGAAGGAAACCATTCTGTGAATGACTGTTGCTATTATAGTCTTTCTTTGTTTCTTTCTTACAGTAGAAGTACTACTACCAATCTTTTTCTTTGTACTTTTATTATTACCAGTCATCCTATATTTATAGAGTATCTGATACTAATTTCTCTATGGTCTAACAGAGAAAGGACCTGTAGTGATAGGACTATTTCCTGCCTCTTTGCCTTCGCAATAAGAGCTTGTCACACACAACAATTGAAGTTAGTTTTGCTTGTTATGCTGAGGACATTGCGTAAAAGAATGTATTGTATAAGCCCTCTCTGTTTGTTTTATAACTGGCCAAGAAAGCTAATTGGTGTGATGCAACATCTATGTAATGTGCTCTCCTTTTCTTTCATTCTCGCCATTTTTTTTCTCTCTCTCACTCGTGTTCTCAGATGATTTTCACCGCTATTTTAATAGTATATTTCCTCGCCACTCTTTTATGATATTGTTGCATTACGCATAAAACAGACAGACGCGCACACATACCTCCCGCTAACAAATTAGTTTACTGTGGTCATAACCTTCACAGGGCTCATTATCATAGATTGCAGGCCTTTTCATAAAGCTGAGACCACAGGTGACGGATTACTAACAGGATGAACACACATGTGCGAGCACACACACACACATACCCAAACATAAATACTGTGATCTGTAATGAGACCTTATTCCGGACACCCAATCCAGCTGCCTGTAAATTTCAGCCGTCACTCCGCTATACATACTTAATCAGCTAATGTTGTTTTATTTTCTATTATTAATTTGCCCTGTTTCTGATTTATCTAAAGCCCCCTGCATCACAGCAATATTTTGTCTCCTTTACAGTTCAGAGAGGCAGAGAAAAGGAGAAAGCGGCACGCTTATTCATGTACTTAGGGGATTGCATCTGTAATGAACTGACTGGCTTTTTAGGCATACATAACACAGCCTACTACTCACCTTAATAATGTAAGCAGGTCGTAACTCCTGCTAACCCAAGGGTATATATAAGGCCTGCAGACACAGCCGCACACGCTCTTAAACACACACAGCCTACCTATATTAGCCAGTGACCTCTACGTTTTCCAGGTCCTCTCATTGTCACAGTGCGGGTGCATTGGCATATGAATGTTTTATGATGGGGGGAGAAAATCGTGCATGTCTTTTGTATGTGCTGTGTATGTGTAATTTTGTTTTTTTTTTATAGATGTGGTTTGGTGACCAGATTGATTACTTAGTGCATAGACAACTTGGCTTTTTGTATTACTTTCTTATAGACCTCACCTGGTATTATATAAAACAACATACAGTACATGTCATCATTTAAGAGGAGTCTCCCTGCTGAAACACTGCCAATACTGACAGCAGATTAAGCCAAATTAATATGTCAGTGAACTCCTTTCTGTTATCATCATTCACAGATCAAAGTCCTTAAATGCAATTTGAATTCATTTCCTTCAACTTCATAGTGCAGTGACGTCAAGAACGAGGAAGATGCGCTCTCTGTTTATTATTTAATGATTACTCTTCTTTAAAGTGGACTTAGACCTAAAGCAGCAAAGGCAACTTGTTTACCTGTCTTTGGCAATGATGCCTTAAATACTGCATCACATTTAATGAACTGAACCTTATCTTTACAGGTGCTTCAGATCCTCTTTTGGATGGGTTAACTCCACATGTGCTCTACTACTCCATATCTTATCTTGGATTTGCACAAACACACGGTTGTACACATAAACACACTTAACACATGCATAATTAAAACAGGCAAGCACACACACACACACACACACACACACACACACACACACACACACACACACGCTTATAGTCAAAAGCGCACAGACACACATTAACTCACACACAGGGGCTATGTGTTGACCTGTGAGTCATTGCTGTCAGCATTGATTTCCTTTTCTCGGAGTGACCCCTGTCACCACAGCGATAGAGTGGCCGATATTTCACCAGTACTGTTGGGCCTCTCTCTCTCGCTCCGTCCAGCCTCCTGCCTTTCTCTCCTTCTCTGCAAGTCTTTTTCTCTATCATCCCTTTTCTCTCTTCTCTTTTCAGCTTCTGTCTATGTCCCTTGTCCACTGGCCCTGTCTGTTTCTTCCTTTTTTTTAATAGCCCTGTCTAATAAAAAAAAAAAAAAGCTGAACAATCAGAACTGTTTACTTGTCTTTTGAACTCAGTTAATTTCATTTTTTCCCCTCATGCTGTTCTCTTTTCTGTGCAGTGTGAATTGACCTCACAATAACTATGCTGACACATATTTTTCACTCATCCTTACAAATGTTCATTTGAAAATAAAAAAGAGAGATGCCGACAGGATAATGGCAAGGAGTACTTTGAATCATACTGAGAATTGTGTGTGTGTCTGTGTGTGTGTGTGTATCTGTCTGCCAGTGTCTTTGCATAAGCTTTTGTCTGCATATGCTCTGTCTTGCTTTCTCAGTCCCCCTTTCAATGCACTTGACTTCCCACACTGTATTGCATTAAATATATTCTTTTTTTAATCTCTAGGGATGGAAGTGAAATTATTAAATCAATCCTATCTCCATTTTTATCTTGGATTCTGGTTTTGAAAATGGGGAATGATTGTGTTCCTTCACTTTTATTTATGCAGTTGGTGTATGTCTTCTTTCCTCATGATAATATTATCATGCTGCTGTCGTCAACAAGATGCAAATTCTCAGCAATTAGTCAGGGGTGACACACTTCACACCTTCGCCCCTGGGTACTGTCGGACCTCATCACAGTTTACACCTGAGAAAATCAATTTCTGCAAAACTATTTTCAGTTATTAGGCGGCGTCTGTTTAATAAATAGAAGTTTTAAGTTATTACTGAAGTGAATATTGAACTATTGGGATAGGTTGAGAGAAGCATTTCTTTGAAGTTCGTGTCTTTGTAGATTGTATTTTTTGTGTGTAACACTTTAGCATTAAAATTCATTTCAAACTGGATGCATCATAATGCTCATAAAAGTCTAATAATTGCTGCAAATACTTATTTAAATGAGTAATCATTTTGCGTCTGTCCTAGGTGTCTGAGGTGTTGAAGGCTTTGTTGCTGGATGAGGTTATTGGACCTGTGGTTCACAACCCACCAAGGTTTGTATCACCTTCCCTTCTCATCAGCATGGCAATTTTCTTTTTCTTTTTTTTCTTTTTTTTGGGAGAAGTTCACTTTTGACCAAAATGATTAATTTCATGATTCGACCGCACACACACTTGCACAGGTACTCCACTGCTGAGAAAGGTAACAGAGCTGGCCTCAGGGACTGTGTCTATCCTTAGGGAGCTTGAACTCTTTAGGGAGTCACTGCAACACCACTGTCCCCATGGCAATATGCAAATCCCTATATGATATTTCCCACCATGCAATGCTCCAAAGCCCCTAAAGACTTGTTCTGTTTTTACTTTAGATCTTTCTGGAGAGACAGATTTTTAGTTTTACATTCTGACAAAACTAATGAAAGTAGAATTTTGAAATCTTCATGCTCATACATATTTATCTAGTCTGTGGTTTTTTCATTGCCAGGTAGACACTTGGGCTCACTTGACCAGCGAGAAGTTTGACGTGAAAAATCAATTTGGCAGCATTTGAGTAGCAATGAAAACAACTGTCCCAAAAAACAAAACAAAACTGTACTCATCTGATCCCATATATACCTTGTAATCTGACATTTTTAGGCTTACATGGAGACTTACTTTATTTTATGCCTTGCTCTGACAAACAGAGGTTCAATTTGGAGGGAGCCCAGAGCCCAAATTACACCTTGTTGGATCCCAACTCTGTCACTTTTGGTATTATCGTATCATCAGCTCACATACGTATTTCAAAACCCGCTTTCTGTCTCGTGCTGAACGTAGAATGTAATATTCTTTGTTCTTTTTCTTTATGGCACAGCTGTAGCATCACACGGCCGTTTGATGCTACAGCATAGCACGATCTTTTCGTGTCAAGACACTAAAAGATCAGCTGTGCGCAGTTTGCGCAGGTGGCACAGCAGCAGTAATTTCATTAATTATTTATATTTTCTGACACGCCATTGTGATCTTAGGTATTAACCCAGCTGTTGTACACAAATTCATAGTTACCCTTTGGCAACAAAGCAGTTGTGTTAGACTGAAGTCAGCATTTTTGTGTGCAGCAAGAAGTCAAAATATAGGTTTCATCTGGAGAATGTTGCATCAAGTGATTATTGCAGGAAGTCTGCTTTGATTCTTAAAAGCAATGCTGTATGCAGCAGGGGCATTACTGCAAGCACGAACGATAGACAGCCTAATAATAAATGCAGTTTATTATCCTCACTTTATAAGTTACTGTAGACACTTTAGTTAGTTTTCACTGGCCCAACTTTTAACTGAAGAAATCGTCCCTGTTTTTACTGTCTGTAGTAGCGTTTGTGATCCTGACGTTGCTATGCAAGAGCTGCTCCTCACCTCAAACTCCAATTTAACCCCTGCTGACAAATAATACCTTCCTTACAAATGCTTTGTCCTCGAAGGTGACATTATAATATTTGCTGACATAAAAGAAAATTGGTTAATTTTCAAACACAGGGATATTACTGCAGTTGATGTTTATTTTTTTTACAAGCTGTCATATAATAGCTAAGAAAAACATCCAAATATGGTCAAAAGTGAGAGTCAGTAGTTTGACAGCCTGCAGTGCAGCCAATTAAAGCACCCAGCTAAGCAGGAATCAATGGTCTGGCACGACGTGCCACAGCCGAGTTTGTGGCTATACGGGGCTTCTTTGCCATACCCGATAAAGGCACTGAAGGGTGTGATGGATCCTCAGTCAGCGCACTTGCTGTCAGAGATGTGGGGATTTGCATCGCACCTTGAGCGTTTTAAATGGCTGCACATATAATAATAAAAAAATTAAATAAATGAAATGAGTAAATCAGGTCTCCTGAAAATGAAATGACAGGCAGGTTGAAACAGCGGGTGAGTGTGTGTGTTTCTTGCCACTAGCGTCAACATTAAACACATCAGATTGAAGCCACCCTCCAGGGTAGCATCACTCAGCCAGGTTTGTGTGCATGTATGTATGCGTGTGCGTGGTGAAACCTAAGTCTTTTATCTACTTTTCTGTTTCTCTGGTTTTTTTTGTTTATCTACAAATTTATTTATATATTTCTGTTGAAATGGTGTGCAGAACACACACGTAGACCCTCTCTCGCGCTCACGCACATACATACAAATACACCCACACACACATTGATCTATCAATGTATTGATGTGTGAGTGGGTGTCAGTTTTTTTCCATCCATCCCAATTTTTATTTATTTTTTAATTATTTTCCCTTAGTATAATCTCCAGCAGAGTTTTTTTTTTAACTTGAGTGCTGTTTTCTTTTGCCAAAAGCAGTCAAATGCTGAAAGTTAGTTAGGAAAGAAAGAAAGGGGGAAAAAAAAGCTTTGACAGAATATCCTGATTCTCATTTGGGAAAGGTAGGAACTTCACTTATTTGAAACTTAGGCGGTATCCCTCAGTGAGACTGTTCTAATTCAAAACTCCAAACTTTCTTCTGTTAACAGAGTGATAAGATATATGGGCTTCA
Source organism: Bujurquina vittata (assembly GCA_015106715.1). NCBI lineage: Eukaryota > Metazoa > Chordata > Actinopteri > Cichliformes > Cichlidae > Bujurquina > Bujurquina vittata. The sequence goes on along the minus strand of VUQK01013341.1, from coordinate 16,729 downwards.
AGAGACTGGGGGTTCATTATTGTTACATTATTATTTTCTTCTGGTGCTGCTTGTTTTTCTGTTGTCCAGCTGTTTTTCTGAAAGTCTGCAGACTCTTCCCTCACCATTTTCTTCTGCACTGACAGTGTACAGATCTCATCTGTTTCTTTCTCTCCCTACCTCTCTCTTCCACTTCTCTCTCAGGACGGGAGGAGGATATGTCTCTTTTTCTCCATATTGACTTTCCCAGGTCAGGCTCCTCTTCTCCTATTAGGCCAAGCTAACTGATCAATACAGAGGCCTGGTGGGCTGCTGTATGGACATGCAGACATGCACACACAGCGGGCTGTGCCGTGGCCAAGTGCCACACTCATTAACAAACAAACACACAAAGTAGAATGCACAGTGCTCATATCTACCCATTCATTTATAAACACAGATGTATTTCTTAATGATGCAACTGATTATAAAAAAAAACCCGACTATCATTTCTATGTGTATTAAAAAGTTGCCAGCATTAACAAAAGTCCTGAAATGAGCGCATCGATTAGTCAGTCATGCGTGAATACATAAATCTTCATCCAGTTGGTTGCTTTTCTGTCAAATACAGAGATGCAAGAAACTCCTCCTCTCCTCTAAAATCTTCTCTCTTCTCCTCCCCTGCTGTTCTCCCAGCTGATGAGTTGTGACATCTGCAGCGCTGCGACATGGATAAGCAGCTGCCAGAGATGGAGCTGGGGAGGAATGATGGAGAGAAGACAATGCAAGAGAAGGGTGGAAAAGGGGGGGGGGCATTAGGAAGGGGTGAGAGACGCTGACAACCAGCAACAGTTAGATGTACAGTGGGGGCTGGGGGGCATGATTGCTTTGCGTGCACGTGTTCCTAAATGTGTATATGTGCATTATTGTGTGTGTGAATGTGCATCTATGAATGAACCAGCGTGGGCGTATGAGCACATGTGTCTCTGCATGGCAGCGTGCCAGGCAGTGCCATCTGGCTGCTTGACAGAACTCCTCTCATTAACGGGGAGGTTAATTGCTGTGGCAGCACCCAGGCTGTGTCAAACACCACCCTGGGGACACGGAGGCAACAGACTATCTACATGTTGGTGCGTGTACATGCACCCACACGTGTACGGCTGTGTCTTCAGCATAAAATGTGGAGCGGGAAACCCCAGTCTTTTTTTTTTCAAGGGTTAACACTAACCTGCTGTA
>VUQK01013341.1:0-10429 GCA_015106715.1 Bujurquina vittata | reverse complement strand
CCCCAAACCCCCCCCCCCCCCCCACCCCTTCCATCCTGCCATCTCGCCACAACCGCTCCAAATTAATCTGCAAAATATTGATTTGAGGACCAAGGGGGTGGGGGGGTGGAGGCACACGATTGCGGCCGCATATTAATACGAACAAGCCGCTCTTCGTCTCTCCTCTATACTTTAAGATCCTCATATCTTCATAATTGATTAATGTTCCTTTGTGAAGTGGGGATGAATAATACATTAGTGGGCCTGCTGCACCCTCAGGCTGATGAGAAAATGTTTAATTTCAGTAAATGTAGCGCTCCTTCTCTCTTTCTCTCTGTTTCATTTTCCTCTCTCTGGTTATTTGTGAGTGCTGGAGTGTGTTTGTGAGTTTTCACTTGTGAGCTGACGACTAGAGGAGTGTTGTTGATTTGCTTTTTCTGTGTTTACTGTCGGCTTTAAGCGCATGTTAAGCATCACAAACAAAAGACAGCGTCTGCATTTGCAAACATGAATGAATAAATTGGTGGCATGAGCTCAGTATTGTTCTATCGACTGATATAACTTCAAGATCTGTGTCACTTTACAGGCTGCTTGCCTTGAGAAAGAAATCATCCCCTCTGACTTTTTTTTTTCTTGGCACAAAAATGCACTGCAAAGATGATTTGCTATGTTATCAGTCAGCAATCAGTAAGGGCATGGAAATGTGCCATAAACCCACCTGATGGGAACAAGTGGCCTCCTCTGCAACCTGAAAAGGTGCTAGGAGCTTGACATTTGTCAGCTGCCCTGACTGGCACAGCCTGGCTCCACTCAAGCTCATCTGGTTAACAGTGCTAATTATGTTAATCAGAAATCTAATGATGATGATGAGGGGCTTAAGAGCTACAGCATAGCAAGCTTGGAGTATTTGTGTGTGTTGGAGGGGTGGTGGTGGTGGGGGGGGGGGGGGTTGAAGTGCCTGGCACCTGATAGTGAACATCTGTGTGTCGAACAGATAAATGATGAAATCAACACATGCATAGACGCCCACAGGTCTCCCTTCATGCCTACTTAGCTTTGCTTCATCTTCGTTTGAACTTATACCAGTGATGAAGGGGATCCATACACATGCACAGCTTCATACGTGCACACAGAGCGCTAATTGAATAAATAACACTTCTCTGTTAACAAGGATCCTAATTAGTTATGCTAATCAGACTAGATAACCCAATTAACCCCATATTGAAGCAGGGTGGGCTCCTCTCTGTGTGCTTATGTGTGGGTGTGGGTTTCTGTGCCTGAGAGCATATCAGAGACACTTAAGAAAACACGTTTGCCTAATTACTTTTCAATGGCAGAGACGAGCATTTATGTTTTTTTTATGTCCTTATTGTTCTGCCGCTAAATGCGAAATAATAGGCTTTCCACACTAAAGAAAATAAGGATTGAACAGTGTTTGTTTTTGTGCTTTCATATGTGGGGATATCTGCATTTGTATGTATTTCGCTTTGCCTTCTGCCAGCCTGTCTCTCAGTTAGATCTAAATTGACATGTATATTTTTACAACTATTATGGTTGTTTAAACAGAGTGTGTATTTGTTCAGAGAATGTCTGGCTGTTCCATTAGTTTATGTCCTTGGAAATACAATTTGGCCTCAAGTTCTCTCCGTTTATTTAAAACCTTCAGTCAGCGTTCCCCTCCTAATAGTGAGCCGTGTTTCCTCTCGTTTAGCTCCACCACTCATTATCCGGGCCATGTGGAAGAGACAATGTTTAGAGAGAAGAGAGAGGGAGTCTTGGAGAGGGACAGCGAGAAATGGTGGGAGAGGGAGGGAGAAAATGTCTAAAAATAAGAGCAAACCAGAGAGAAAAAGACAGAGGGAATTAATGAGTGACTGAAAGAGAGAGAATGTAGATTGTCTCTGAACCTGGCCGCAGCTGCTTGTGCTTCTAATGAATGGTGAGGGGCAAAAAAAAAGGGAGGGAGACACCCAGACAAGACTGTCTTTGTTGTGCCTATGCCATAGAGAGAGTGAGAACACAACAGATTTATGTCCTACAGGAAGTCTCCCAGATTTGTGGTGTCACAAACCGCCTACCTCAAGTCAACTCCATGCTCTGGCTTTTAATTAATAGGCAGCATTCATGTATATGTATCTGTTTGCCACTGTGCCTGTGTTTGAACATCTAGGCATGTAGTTGATCATGTGTGGTTTGGAAATGACTGCTGGTTTTGACAGAACAGGACTCCTCTTCCCTTCTAGTTTAGCCTGTATGGCTGACAGTGGGAGACCTTTAATTAAAACAACACCACCAGAATAATTTTGCATTAAGATAAGATTTATATTTGTTTAGAGCTCTGACAACTGCTCTTAAAAGAGTGGCAACAACGGCATTTTCACACATAAAAGCCTGTCATTTGGATTAGCCTTGGTTTTAGTTTTAAGAACAGTTTCAGGGCTACCCTCACATTCGACTTAAGCTGCTTTAAAGAACAAATACTGTAAGGTATTAAATGCTGCACCCCACCTTAGCATTAGGTCGTGGCACCTTTGCTAATGTGCTAATGGAATTCACTGCGGTGCGCTTAACTGCGGGGCTTAATGTCCAAAGCGTGCACTTTTGTAATGGGAAGACCAAACAGTAGAAGCTACACTGTGCAGTACAGGTCCTGAATAGGAGGGGGGGGGCGAGATGCTAATATTAGCTCATGCTCACATCAGCTGAGTCATCTCCTCTGTGTCCTTGGCTTATTAACTGATTTAAGACTGATTAGATCAGTCATGCACAAACGTGCGCACACACACACCAAATTTGAATATCAAAATGGAATTGCCTGACCAGTGAAAACTAGATTAATTCAAAAATGTTTGCATCAAGGTGTAGGTAAAACAGATGACTGTGCATATTCTTAATGCACCTTGCAGCATTTAAAGCCATTTATGACATTAACTACGGCTCATGTTATGCAAACACATTTTGCAAGTCAAAGCCACTTATGTTGAGAATACGTGATGCTCTTTTTTTTTTTCCTCCTTCGCCTTGATTTGACTTCATGAGATCATCAGCATAAGTATTGATTTTGCACTCCATTAAATGGAGTTTGAGTTTGCTACAATGTGTCTACTCCTTTTCACAATACCACTGTAACAAGAGAGTGACGTTGAACAGTTTTACAACGTTGTTTTTTCGGTGCCATCTTTTTAATCACTAGCCACCCAGATACTTCAGGTGGCTTGATAATAAGAAAAAAAAACATGATTAATTTCTACATGGACACATTGTTGACCCATATACCACAGCAGCATTAGTTTAAATCCTTATTTATCACCTGCAATTGTTCCTTGATCTCACTTCATCAAGGTTATGTAAACTGATTAGATACTGCTGTGCTTCCAATAAGTGCCACAAATAGCTTTTCTTCTCTCTAGTCTCCAGAAATCATGAAGTTGCACCGTTGCAACCCGGTCAAATCTCCCGACAACCTAGCAGCATGCAGGGTGGTGCACATTTGGCACAGAAAGCTCCCACATTCTTATTCTTTATTTGAAAAATAATTTCTGTTGTTGTGAGAATCCACTGGCGTTTTGCATCTTCTTACGTGAGCACTGCTTGATCAGCTGAGAACACGATGTTACATTTTCACAGCTGTCCTAGTAAATAAGAGAAAGTTGTCTGTTGGAGTTAGTTTAGTCAGCCAGTGTTAAATGTGCACGCTTGTGTGTGTGCCCCGGCACAGGACCGACTGTTTCTGCTTCTCTCTATATATGTGGCAGTTTCCTCTCGAGATGTTAATTCCTCTCCTCCCTGTTGTTGTCATGCTTCCACCAGCAGTGTCTGCACCAGGGAGACGAAGACATATTGGTGTTAATGAAAAGCCCTCCTAAACTATCCTCCCCGCATGAATGTTTAAACATGCTTGTCATAACATTCATTCGCTCACACATGACAGCTAGCATCTGCAGCTGCCTTGCTCGCCCTCAATATTTTATCATACCATCTCCCCTAACCCCACACTAGCACAATGGCTGTGTGTTAGCAAACTGAATTATAATGACTCAAAACAGGCTGTGTTCAGACCCACTGCAAGCACAGGCCATGCATAATGGATTCAGTAACACCAAAGGTCTCATAATGGTACAATTAGTCAATCTTAAATATGAAAGTAATAAAGAAAGGCAAGACGAAGATGCTTTTTGGTTTTTCAAATAGCAAAAGAAAAACAAAAAAGGAGAAATGTAGACAAACATAATGAGAAAAAGAAAGCAAAGTAAGGGGCAAACATGTAAAAACGGAAAGAAAGAGTGAATTCTTCGTTCCTATTTACAGTATGCTATTCCAAAGTCCCATACCACTGCAGGTCAGCAGTTGTGACCTTGGTGGTTTTGACAGAAATGATTCACCATGGTAACGGTTGGTCTGCAACCCTCAGCACACCCCCGCACCCCTCATCATTCCCCAACCTTTCTTACCGCCTCTTTTCCAATTTGATTGGATGCACAATTGAAATGTCATGCCTCAGCAAAACGCATGCACATGCACCCGATCAACCACAGTGAAAAGGGGGGGATGAAAGAACTGGACATGTTACACACATCAAATTGTAAATTAAGAGAGAGGCTAAGACACACCGAGAGAAAAGACGGGCTTTGGCCAAGCCTTAACTCAGTTTTGTTTCAGGGAGCCAAGGGTAAATGTGCGTGTATGGCTGAAATCATAATCATAGTTATAGGGTTAATGTTGTGTGGTGTACCAGGGGACGTAGGTGCAGTGCATCAAAGCAGAGAAGGGAGCCATAGTCACTGAATGCAGAGTCAAATGAATATTAATGCAGAACCAATTACCTCAGAAAAATGTTGTCTGTGGGTTAACTTTGCTAACGCGTGTGTCTCACCTTTAGCACAGTAGAAGCATTGGGGGATGGGGTTGTTGGGGTGAGGGTGGACAGCACTGATGTATTAGTTTTCTTCCTAGCAAGCTTCTCTGTCCCTGCTTAAATAGAATTGTTCAGCAAACAGCTCCTCCCCTCCACTTATCTTATTTCACTAAGATGCAAGGTCCAATTTTTAAAGAGATAGTGCAAAGTGAGGGTTTCAATTAGGGCCTTATTTCATAAGCAGCAGCAAAAATAACCCCAAAACAAAAACAAAAATCTATTGAACAACTATAAGCCTTTTGCTTGCCATTTAGCAACGCTAAGTCTCCCCTTCTCTGTACTCTAGTCTTTAGAGGTGAGGTGTATAGTATCTTGTTGTGTGAGCAGCTTAGCACAGTGCAGCACTGATCTATGCAGGTCTCTAGTTGCTGCTGATCTGCACAAGTGACTGTGCCACACTTAAAGCCCCTTCTAAATCAGTGTTAAAGCCTTGATAATAGACCTCACTGACCAATTGATTGGCCTTCATATGTTTACAGCTCACTTTAATTGCCTCAAAAATACCATTTATCAGTCAAGTGTGTCCATATATGCATGTATGTGTGAGTGCAAGCATGCCTGTCCATTGACAAAAAGGCTTATTGATTTATCAGCATCAGGATTTGTCCCGTTCACCATACATAAAACCCCTGCGTATGTGCTGTTCAAAATGGGAAATGGCCCCATTGATTCCCTTAAGTTGGAGCCCAAATGCTAAAGATTTTTGGATAAGCTTTCTCATTACTTAAGCTGAAATCAATAGGGGAGAGCATGGGTCTAATGAATGAACGGGCCACAGATCAGATGGGGTGTGCTCATCCCTGGCCTGTCCTGGTCGATCTGAGTGTGTGTGTGTGTGTGTGTGTGTGAGTGAGAGAAAGAGAGAGACACACGCGCACTCACACAAAATGAGCTGAATATTTGGACATCACAAATCTTTTAGTCTGCCTCAGAAGATTCACATTTTAGATCCATTTGTGTCTTTAGCTCTCGATCCACATTAATGTGTTTTAAAATATGTTCTTTTCAGGCCTCAAATGTGTTAAAATCATGCAAGATGCCAAATCGTTATTAGTGAACAGTTTGGAAATGCAAACAGTTGCAGCCTCAGGAAAAAGCTACTATTTGATTTTTTTTGTTATTATTTTAATTGCTCTAGTTTCCTTTTGCATACTTTCTTTCCCTCTGTAGTTGGAGGCCAGCAGAAAGCAGGTGGAACGACAGAAGAGGGAGTTATCAGAGTTTCACCAGAAGGAGGAGACACTTCTGTGTGAGGTACAAAGATAAATCACACACGCACACACACACGCACACGCACGCACACACACACACACATACACACACACACAGAAGAAGTAACTCGGGATTTAAGATTTAAATACTCAGCATCTACAAATAAAATCTAGATTAGCCATAAATCTTCATGGGAATGTACAGTAATATCCAGTGCATGTGGCTGTGTGGCAGCCAGCCAGCTGGCGGAACCAAGAATGTAGCTCACACACACATACACAGAAACTACAACTCGTCTCAATCGCAGCCCCTTTATTTAACTTTTTGGTTTTTCCACTTTCCACCCTTTCCACCCCTTTGAAATACCAAAACAGCACAGAGTGGCGTATCTCTTGAAAACTGTATTTCGCTGAGTTTGCAGATGCTTCCTCTCAAAGTACATTTACCAGACAACTTTGAACTTCTCTTTCACTTTGTGACTTGGCCAACTTATGGAGATAAATTCATAAATTACTTACAGCTGATTTTATAGACAGTTGTCATTGCAGTTAGTTAAGCCAAGATGTTCCTAGCTAAAATTAGAAGCCTGTAGACATTCAGAGTTGATCATAAATAAATAATATTGCACATTGAATATCGCATACACATGAAGCAGGAAACCTAGGAGCTGTTTAGTGAGTTTCTAAACCGTGGCTTTAAGTAGGATGAACAATCAATAAATTGTGCATATCAGCAGTATCAACAAAGAATGTGACTCTGGATGATCACCGCTAACCCAGCCCACTTTTCAAATAGTAAACTCCCCATCCCCTCCCCTATTCGCCTCCAAGGTGTCCCGCCTTTTCAACTCATAAATATGGAAGGCAAAAGATGATGAGATTCAGGGACAAGAAAGGAATCAAAATCTATTGTAGCGTGTCCTTTTCCCCGTGTAAAGTTTGAATTAAATGTCACACATTAGCATGTGAACTTTTAAATGAGCTTGTTTGCTCTCCACGGTGTGGGGCATGTAAATACCCATCCTGAGAATGGAATGGGGATTTCGTAGGGGGGGGGGTGTCACAAGAGTTGAGGAGTGTAGGACATATTTGAGGGTTGCGGTGGACAATTAGGCACCACCAAGGGATGGGTGTACCAAACAGGTCTATTGACTGCAACCTGAAGTGACAGACATTAGCAGATGGGAAATCTCACTGAGGGATGTGGCTTCTAGTGATTTATGGGAGAGAGATGATTGACATGAGGAGACAGACACACATTGTCATAATGTCTGCTCCTGGGCAAAATCAGGTGAAAGTGGAAAGAAATATGTATGCATATAGAAAGCCACTGGAACTTTGTTTGATCATCAAAAATTTTCATTATCAGCTGCTTAAATTCTTATGTACTTTATAATGTTAAACTGTCATTCTATGTTTAATATGCAACTTAGAGATGAAGCTATGAAAAGAGCATGCATAAAGCAAATATCATAAAGCAAGCATGCATCACTAACAATATTTAAAAAGTCAGAGAGGACCTTAGGGTTCAGATCTCACCAACTACCATGGTCAGAGTGTGTGTGTGTGTGTGTGTGTGTTGATGCATGACTGTATTATGTATCATATTTGATAACCAAACACTATAATATATGTGCACATATTTTATTGACTATGATTCCCTTTGTTTTAAAATGTGAGGCTGCTTATTTATTGACGTAATTTCCTCTCACTGAAGGGCTCGTGTCCATAAAATGCATTAAAATCACATTGCAATCTTTGGTTACCCAGGAGTAGCGTCATAGTTCTATTATGCTCACTGAACAACAGCATCACAGCCTGTTTATCAATCCAATATCTCATAATGTGCTCTCTGCCTGGTCATTTTGAATATAAAAAGATCTCATACTCCTATTGTACCATATTTCCTATATTTAGTATTAATCTCTTGTACTGACATGAATCTGACACATCCAATATGGTATTTGATTAGTTGTTTTTGTTTTATGTTTGTTTTGTATTTCTTTTTTCAGTCTCCAGGTGATATTAGATACATGTGCCGAGCTGGTATTATGCTGGTTGTTTCATCTGAGTATAAAAATGATTTAGTGTGTACTCAGCAGGCAGTGTCATTGACTAGCTTTAATTTCACTGCAAGGGTGGGCTTTATTACTCTGCTACTCTGTAAATATGTGTGTGTGAGTGTATGTGAGGTGGGGGGTGGGGATTACAAAGAAGAGAGGGTGCAAATGAATGTTACTGTGTGTGTATATATATATATGTGTCTCCTTTCATGCTTGTTAGCTTTGCAGCATGCACGTGCTGAGACTGCCCTCCCCTTGTGCTAGCTCTTATTAACAACTATAATTATGTTTTGAAGTTTAGTGGTCATGTGAATAAATGCGCTGGTGTCGTCACTTTTAAACGAGCAGAGTTGTTCTAAACTTAACAAAGTGGTTTTTGGTGCCGAAAGCTAACAAAGGTAAGACAGAGCAAACAGCAAGTAAATGCTAAACTTAACTTAGGCAAGATATTGAACCCTGATGTGTTTACTGAGTGTGTGTAAATATTGGAAAGTGTATGAATGGGTGAATGAAACATGCTGTATAAAGTGCTTTTAATGCTCATGTAGAGTAGAAAAGCACTATATAAGAACCAGTCTATGTATTTTATCAGAAATAACTTGAAGCAACGGTTTATCAGTGTTGAGGAAGTTTTTGCTCACTCTTCTGTACAACCTTGTTTCAGTTCATTCAGGTTTGACTGAGCCATTGTAACATTGTAAGCCTTGATTCTTTTCTTTTTCAGCCATTCTGTTGTAGATTTGCCCCCATCACTGTCCTGTTGCATGACCCAATTTCACCCAAGTTTAGCTGTCTCACAGATGGCCTCACGTTTGACTCTAGAATATTTTGGTATACAGAGGACTTCGAGGTGCCCAAGGTCTTGTGGCTACAAAACGAGCCCAATTTATCAGCCCTGCAAATCACCCCTATGAGGTGCTGATATGTTGTGTTTGGTTGTGACCAAACACAACACTGTGAATTATGGCCACACACTCTCCACTTGGGTCTTGTTTGTTCAAAGGACAGTCCAAAGTCTTTTGATTTGTTCAGCCTAAGCCATGTTGCCATGTTCTCTTTAGAAAGAAGAGGCTTTCACTTGGCAGTCCTTCCAAACAAGCCTATACTTGTTCACTCTTTTTCTAATTGTACTGTCATGAACTTTAACATTTAACATGCTAACTGAGGCCTGCAGAGTCTGAGACGTAGCTTTTGGGCTTTTTGCTGTTTCTCTGAACATTGCACAGTCTGACCTTGGGGTGAATTTGCTGGGAGAGCTACTCCTGGGAAGCTTGTGGCATTATATTTTACACTTGAATGCACCAAACCAGCAAACTACCAAAATGTTTGCTTTTATAAATCAGCTGATGATCAGTAAGCCAAATGTATTTGATCAAATGCTATTTACCCTATGAATTCCTATGGATGTGCTGTGTACTGAATCCTGTGAAAACTTTCTTTTTCACATGACTACATGTTTCAAAAATGCTTACATGGGTCAATTTAGACTGTAGGAACATCCATCGGGTTTGAGGTCACAGGTGTAGCGGTCTAAGTAAAGATACTCCAATTTCAAACTCCACAAACTCTCAAGTTTGACCTGGGTCTGCCCTGAGGTCTCCTACCTGTAGCACTACAGGTAGGAGACTTCAGTTGGAGGAAATATTCACGTCCAATATTAATCTTTATTTGAAGGTCTTGCATGCACTTTAGTGGAGTGACAATGAACAGTGAACCCTTTGATGAAAACCAGTCTGTTTTTAAAAATGTGACACAAAAAACGCAAAAAACTAGTTCAACTTCCGAGTAGCAATAACCACAAAAAACATGGTTTCTGGTCACACACAGCATTCAGAATGAATTTTGGATGTTCACCCTCAAAGGCCTGCTTCAGTTTATTAATTTCCTTGTTGAGTGTAAACAGCTTACTTGAGCATTGGTCAAGGCTGGGTTCTGGGTTAACTTTTGTTGGTTAAAGTCCCTCTGTTTTTGATTTACCTATTGATTTCCAGTTCTTTTGCATCACCCAACATCTAAATCCAGCTCCAACTGGTGAGCAACCCTATCCTGTAAAACTTGGGACTTGATTAATTTTTTCCTCAGGGACAACAAGCTCTGTAGGCAGCAAAACAGCTGCACATTGTATTTCACATACTTCATATTTAGGATGAAACGATGAAACTTTAGTTTCATCAAGCCAGGAAGCATTTGCCGTGTAGGGTTGAGGAGTCTAAAACTAATCTGTCGACTTTTTTTTTTTTTTTAATTTTTAAAAGAATTTT